>JASDQU010422792.1:0-10095 GCA_032191745.1 Picea mariana
GACTCGACAGAATTCCGTGAAACTTTCTAAGATGTCTTGCATGGTCATTTACAATGATTCCCTATAATAGTTACCAAAACATAAGCCCACTAGAACGTCGTTCACCACTTTGGAGGACTTATTGCAAGTGTGAGGGAAAAACTCAAGGGAAATCAGTAAGGCTGAAAAGCCCAACTGATAATCTGAGGATAAAAAACTCTCGGTGAAAGGAACTCTCCTAGTGAACCGATCCCAAGGTAACTGACCTAGACATGACTCATGCAGACCTATTACATTATTAACCCACGCAGGGGTGCGGAAATTCCAATTACAAAATAAAGTGTTGGGGCCAAACACTGCCTTGTAGGACCAAAAGTNATGACTCATGCAGACCTATTACATTATTAACCCACGCAAGGGTGTGGAAATTCCAATGACAAAAAGAAGTGTTGGGGCCAAACATGCCTTGTAGAACCAAAGTCTTCGACAAATTTGCATCTGATGATGCATCTCTTCATTGCACATGAGTTGACCACCTGTGTTGGAGAGGCAGTCAACACACCCCATCCAGAATAATCCTCTGAGCTTTGGCCTCCTTGACCTCATGAAAATCCAAAGCAACGGGATCTGTTGTGGGAACCACAACAACAAAACTGACACAGTTCCAAATCTTGTTCTCCTTGAGAACAGTTGACATCTGGACCTTCCACTGCAAATAGTTGGAAATGCCATCCAACCGATCCTCAAATCTAATACATGCAGCCATATTCCCTATCACAGCTCAAGGAAAACAATCACAAATTTCCTCCCTTCAACTTTGCTCAAAAATCTCACTGTTCACTGTCACTCAGAGCCCAAGCTCTGATACCATGTAGAAATTTAATGACAAAAATCAGTAAGCTAATATTTTGTCATACACTTAGCAACCTAAAGATAACTGTCTTGCATGAACTCTGAAATGTCTAAACTCACATTCAGAAATTACCATAAGTAGAAATACACATTGCTAAGTAATTATGCAGCGAAATAAACACAATGAACAACATTCAATCAACCATGAATAACTCAGAAATTTAGGCAATGCCAGGGAAAACCCCAATGTGGGGAAACCCAATGAGAGAGAGAGAGAGAGTTCTTATTATTCAACTTCAGGAAAGTACATATCAACAACAACAATACAATTTCCAGCCAAGAGAAAAATACCTCACAGCACCCAAAACTGTCCCAAAAATTTCTGCCTCGATTTTCGTGCCAAGTCCGTACTGCTCTACGACCCACCCAAAAAAACACCTCGAAAACAGAGCCAAATTGTTGTTGTACAGACTGTCCTTCAATAGAAAAATATCCCAAGCTACCTCGATTTTTGTGCCAACACTTGCCTCGATTTTCGTGCCCTCTTTTATGCTGTACGAATCTGTATAGTACGACCTCCCACGGCATAAAAATAACCCAACACTCTAACAGAAATGTTCCCTTGGGATTTGTGCCCAATATCTCTTGGGAAATGTGTTATCTTTGCTGCCCTAACTTTCCTCTCTCAAGCCTACTCGAAAATTCTTTCTCAATCTCCTCCTCTTGTCTTGCACACTACCCAATGCATTCTTTTATAAAATCTAAAGATGACCTTTTCCCTCCCATGTGTCTTTTCACCTTCCCCCAACCCTAAATCCAAAGGACAAGATCTAATCTTGCTTTTACAAGATCAAGGGCCATGATTCATTCCCTCCAAAATAAATCACTTAAAATATTAAATTACATTTCACTTTATTACATAAGTGCNAAAGTCACTTTAATATTAGAAGGTACACTTCATTAAAAAGTCACTTTAATAAAAGAACCACTTTACAACTTTATAAAAACCCATTACAAAGTTAAGTGCCTAGTAGTGTCAACATAAGGCTACATCCGCCTACAAGACAAAACATGCGGAGTACCTCCCGAGCTAAAAAGCTAAAATGAAATCTGTCAATCCTTGCACTATGTCCTTCAAGAGTGGTAGTGCTCCATAGTGCAAGTGACCAAACCTCTTGTGCCAAAGCTCTCCGAGCATGTCCCAGTAATGCATTAAAGCACTAGGTTTCACCAAATCCACAAGCAACCTATACAAGCCACCTTCTTGCACACCTTTGGCCAAGGCTCGACCATCCCTCTAGCTGCAAACTATTATGATGACTTGCTTATCATCAAACTCAACCACACACTTGAGATATATCATCGTTGAAACTGAAAGAAGAATCTTAGTTAAAGAAGAAACACACAAAACATCATTCAACAGGAGAACATCACTTGATGGCATCTGGAAAGAGATATATTCTATTCCAATCACTGGATATGCCCACAGATCATAGACATGGAGTACCGAGAGCCAGACGACTTGAGAATGGCCCTGGAGAGCCCCTCTTTTCTTCAGTGCAGTTCACTTATCACCACCAGCAGTATCCATCCCACCAGCCTGGTCCTGAATTAGCGATGAGACTTGCTCCATGGGGTAATGAGTCTGAGTATCATAGTATGTATCACTCTAATTTTTGAAGCACTTGAATATATTGTATTGAATCCTTCTTCATTTCATGACGTTTGCTTGGAAATTATGCTATTTGCCTCATTCATACCTGGAAAGGTGACATGGGGCCCTAGTGAGTTGATTTCCCTTTAGGATGGGTTGCTACTGGGTGGATCTGTAAAAAGTCATCGTCCGTTCCCTCCATACTTACCCCTTTCCATCTTTATTCCATTCTTTTCCCCTATCCTTGTTTGGGCATTGGGATTGGCTACACTAGGAAGGATTGTACCCTACCTTGTGGGAATAAGGGGCTAAAGGCCTAAAGGGTAAAAGTAGCTAGCAAGAGTTAAAAGCCAATGTTGAAACCTTCGAGATGCTTCGCCCAAGGATCCCCGAGAAAGCAGTGAAAAACTTCTTAGTAAGAAAAGGGGACCCATAAGATAACATAAACACTCAAGGTACTAGTTGATGGATAGGAGGTCTCATCATAAGCCAGCCTATTATGACCATAGGCATGTAGCGGTATGACACTACCACCTATCTAGTCACCAAGCCAAGGTAGTGGCTCTTGGTGGCATAGCCAAGAGAAAGAGGGTCTCGTCACAAGCCAGCCTTCTCATTTTCGTGAAATGTTTGTGGATAATGCTGTCAGCTTTGGTCATCAAGCCAGAACAGTGGCCCTCAACTATTCCCTTGAAGCACAAGAGCAAAAGATCAAAAGAAATAAAGCTATGAGTAAAAGGCAATGAATGGGCTAGGAAACAATTGCATTTATGACAAGGTACAGGTCACCCTCTACAAAGGCACCCACAAGTAAGACTTTACATTTCCCTGTTAGTATATGCACCCCATGCCCAAATATTTAACCCATGCCACCTCATACACTTACATGACTTGGACTAGATTCCACCTGGGAAACACCCCAAACTTAAGAGAGATTAGCCCAATAGGACACCCTGAGACCCTCTGCAAAACTAAATTTTCAAATTGCAAAACCTCTTTGAGCATTTGTTTGGGGTTAAGGGGGTTTGATGCACATGTTTGGTAATTTTATTATTGGATGTGATTTACATGCTATGATTCTTGTGACTTATGAACCCCTGGAGGGCTTACTTGTGGTTCCTGCAAGACCTTGCCCAGTGGACAGGTACATTGAAGGATAGTACCATGAAGAAGGAAGTCGTTGCCTTTGGAGGCACTCTGGTAGGCCTTAGACGGACGAGCCCTACCTTCATTCACTTGGACAATTTCCTTGGGAGGCCAAGATGTCACCATGATAGCCCTAGATGTCATCCAGAGCTAGGGTTTCATCTTTGGAGGCATTTGTGAGGCTTGTGGCACGTGTGGGCATCATTTTAGGCCTTTGGAGGCCAAGCGTTCCACTTTCCTTGCTCAATGCTCCACATATGGGGCTCAACGTCACCTTAGAAGGGCATGACGTCACCCTTGGAGGAGATTTTAGATGCAAATTTATTTAATTTTGTCGAAAATTTAATTTTTGTAACAAATTGGCCAGGTCGGCCCAACAATTTTGAATTTAAATTAATTTAGGCCCTGATTTGTTATAAATAAACAAAAAGTACATTCAGTTTTCATCATAACTTGTCCTTGGAGACAAGGAGGACTGAAATTTGCGCACCTCTTGGGTTATTGGCTGAAATAACAAGACGCCACTCTTGTTTAAGGCTTATCTTTGCAACTTGGATCAATTTTTGGAGTTTTATGATGATCTTGCATGGTATATTCGTGATTATTCTTGGTCCAAGTAAGTAGAATCTGCATTTTGTCATCTATTGAATGGTTTGTTGCATGGTTTTATTTGCTCATATAAGATTATGAAATTGCATGGTGTATTTAATGCTTGAAGTAAGAAACTTAAGATGCTACTTTCTTACTTTTGTATTTGCCAAGCTTTCACTAAATTGATCTAGTAACTAGTGAAACCCTAGAGCCCTAAAGAGCTAGCTCTCTAGAGGTTTGCATTTGGTTATTGTTGCATAAGTATTTACTCCATAAAAAGGCTAAGGAGAGCAAGGCGCTAGGGCCTAGAAGTGCCTACACCCTAGCACTTTGTTTCTTGAGGTCAAAATCTAGGAGGACTTAAGTTGCTACTCCTCCTAGACTTTTTCCCTCTTAAGACTTTTGTGTATTATCATTAATTATCAGCCTTAGAAGAAGCCGCCATCTTTGACTCCATTACCCTAGAAAGGCACTAGTCATCCTCCTTTGACCTTGGACAAGGATCATCAACTTTTAAGCTCAATTCCCTACTTGATACTCTGCTAACCTTAACTAACTTGCTAACCTAACCTAGAAATATTAACAGCCAAGTTGTTGGCCATAATCACTGCTACAGCTATCATTTTGCAGCTTATATCAGCCTATTAACCATCTAAGTCATCCCAGAATTTGTACAAGGCAAGGTACTATCAATAAGTGTTAAAGTGTGTGTTTAAGTGCCTTCATGAAGTACATTTCTGAAGCCTAATTACTGTTGTCATTACTCTGATTTGCTGCTGTTACATTTAACTTTGACAGCCTGCTTAAATCCAATTGCTGGTTGATATATTTAGAGAACTCACATAAGACAAAGTATTATCATTTGATGCTTTTAATACTTGTTCACATTGTCTACATAAGTGAGTTCTTGTTGATATAAATTGCAGCTGTATCATTTATTTATTGCTATCATCTATTTGTCATTCACTGCATACATAGACTGCCAGCATATATTTGCAAGTTTACTGTCTTGTTGAAGCATCATTATTATTTGTTACTTGCTATAACGTTTACTGTTGTCTTGGTTGAGGGCGGGTGCACTTTATTCTCCTTTGCTTCATCCAACAAGACTTAAACCTGATTTGAGTGACCTAGAGAGAGAGGGGTAGTTTACCTTGTCCTCTTCCCTTCCTCAAAACCCCCTAGGTCTTGGGACGTCTCCCTTGGAGTAGGTCTTTTCCTTCTCCTCAATGGAAACGGGTACCCTGTTGAGGTGACAGTGACAGAATTACCCCCCCTGTTACGCCAATCTCGGCCTACTTGCCTTTAGGCTTTGGGCAAGTAGAGATTGTGCGATAACATTTTTGGCATCGTTGTCGGGGAACATCGAGTCAATTTTCCTCAACGACAACTTTTCGATAAGCCTTCTACTCAAAGTCGTCATTTCACAAAGCTTACCTGGCGACTCCACTGAGGGTCTTTCCCTCTTTTCTCTTCGATAATCACTAGAAGGATTATCTGGCGACTCCACTGATGACGAGGCCAACCATGGCCTTTCAATGGGACCCAGGAAATTTTAAACCCTCAAATATGAGTGAAATCCCGGGTTACCCTCAAGAAATGCCTCTGAGGTATGTAAATTGGCTCCCTAAATTCACTGGTGACGATGAGGTTAGAGCCGAAGACCACATGAGCAATTTCTGGGCCTTTTTTGAACTCCATCCTATCAGTGATGATGTTAAAGATCTAGCAATGAAACTTTTCTCTGCCACTCTTCATGTCAATGCTAGAAAATGGTATGATAGTCTCCCTGATGCTTGTATTACATCCATGGATCAATTAGAAGAGGTCTTCCTCAAGAGATGGAATATAAAAGAGGATCCTATCATGTTCGTGAACAAACTTAATCACATAAAGAAGAATGAGAATGAGACTATTAGGGAGTTCCATACCAGGTTCCAGAAGCTGTCACTACAACTCCCTAGAACCTATCGTCCTGGACCCCAATTTCTCATTTTCCTCTATATCAGGTCATTCTCAGGACAATCAGGATTCCTGCTCAATAAAAAGAGCCCAAGGTCAATCCAAGAAGCTTATGACATGGCCACAGAAGTTGAAGCCAACATCTCCTCATCCAAGGAAGAACAATCCTTTGTTCCAAAAGTCAAGATTAGTGAGCCCAAAGATACCCCAAATATTCTTAAGAGAATAGCTTTCCTAGAGACCTTCGTTGAAGAATCCCCAAAAAGGTTGGAGCAAGGCATCGATCAACAAGAGGTTGAGGAGAGGGATCGTGATGAAGGTTACCAATCCCATAGGGAAGGGCAAGAATTTACTCATGCTTCTACCAAGAATAATAAGGACCTGGTTGAAGAGCGAGCATGAAGATATCAAACATGATGATGAAGTATTAATGTGTGCTCCTCCCTTTGATGAAGCCATTTGAGATCCTATTCCTCCTGCACAAGAAGAAGAGGATGAGGTTAGTCACTTTCCTTTTTAGGGTTTTGACCATACCCTATTCTATGATTCAAAAGGTGAAGAAGAAAGGGAATCCTTGGACAAGCTAGACCCTCTGTATTACGAAGCTAAAGATGAAGGGGCAAGTCATGAGGACGAGGCACTGATGCTTGCTCTTTCATTTGATGAAGTCATCCAAGTCTTCGACTCTCCTGCACAAGAAGAAGTGAATATGGTAGGTTATTTCCCTTTCCAAGATTTTGAAGATGCTTTTTTTTGTGATTTGGAAAGTGAAGAATTGTTAGAGGAGCCCTTGGATGTTTTAATCCCTTCGTGTTGTGATAAAGGTAATGCCATGGTTGATAATATTGATGAGTTCATACACGTTGGCAAACGTAAATGTGATGTGATTGGGTATGATGGGGATCCCATTTACGACTTTGAGAGTCATTTCCATTTGATGCCTTCACAAACATCATATGAGATTGCTATTGATTCTGACATACGGCAACAAGGAGATGGTATAATTACAGATATTTTTCAAGCACCCAGGGGTGACCTAGTTCTATGTTCTCCTGATGATTTTCGGTCATACCTTGAGGATTTTGATGAGTATTCCTTTGAGCACTTGGATTTATTCTATGAGGAAGATTATCAACCACCGTTGTGCTCAGATCTTGATAAAGGTGAGGACATTGCTTGCCTAAAGCAAGGTACTTGTGACAAGGTTTTCCAACTCCCTTCGATTACTTTACCTCATTATGTCACTAAGGATGAAGTTGGGAAACATGTCCCTTGTCCCAAGTTTTCTCTGGGTAAGAACCTTCTTTTAGAATTCAAGGGTAGGTTAAATACCTTAAGAAGAAGTTTTTTATCTCAGTCTTTTAGCTTTCCCTTAAAAAATTGCCAATCATCCTCTAGGTTCTTGCTAGTCCCTTCCCAAACCTCAGGATGTGATGACATCCAAGGTAGCCAACCTTCAGACTCTTTGAGTCGGTCTTTTGAGCCTTTGATTTTTCACGATCCCTTTCTGAGATGGATTGAGCATTTTCCTAGAAGTGTAACTTGGCATAATTTTGTCCCTCCCTCCCGCCTCCATGAGCTAGACTTTACAATTTCCTATGATATGATACATACTCTAACTCATGTTGTTTTTGTGCTTGACTTGTCATTGTTTTGGTTTATGATGAAGCACAGAGGCAGGTATTATGAGATATTGCTAGGATGGTTTCACTAGTTATATGACTACACTTAGCATTCAACCAACAGGTAAGTAGAGGTGGATAGGCATTTTTCATCCATTGTATATACCATTGCATATCATGTTAGCATAGTTGTAGTTGCATTTTCCTATTGTCTTGTTTCATTATGTATATATGTATGCTCATGATCATATGCTAGACTAGACATGCTTTTATTTATTTATTTTATTATATATGGACGAGGGGTGATATCACCACCCTAGGGATTACTAATATCCTTTGTTGAGATTTAGAAGGCACAGGTCATACCAGAGATGTTGAGGTTCTCATGCTCTCTATGGTGAGAACATGTCCCCAAGTTGGAGCTAGATGTCATCCCCTAGCCTAGGGATAACTAAGGAGATCACGTCTCGAGGCCCATAGGTCCTAGACATGGAGTATTGAGAGCCAGACGACTTGAGCATGGCCCTGGAGGGCCCGTCTTTTCTTCAGTGAAGTTCACTTATCACCAGCAACAGTATCCATCCCACCAACCTAGTCCTGAAGTAGCAGTGAGTCTTGCTCCATGAGGTAATGAATCCGGGTATCATGGTATGTATCACTCTGATTTTTGAAGCACTTGAAAATATTGTATTGAATCCTTCTTCATTTCATGACGTTTGCTTGGAAATTATGCTCTTTGCCTCGTTCATACCTGGAAAGGTGACATGGTGTCCTAGTAAGTTGATTTCCCTTTAAGATAGGTTGTTATTGGGTGGATCTGTAAAAAGTCATCGTACGTTCCCTCCATACTTACCACTTTCCATCTTTATTCCTTTCATTTCCCCTATCCTTGTTTGTGTCGAAATAATGCAACTCCAAAGAGTATTCTAATTATTATTGATGTATTATTCATTAGATCAATCCCCTTTTGCAGATTGATCATGCCGGGTATTGTAATTGACCAAGTCCTCTTTTGCAGATTGGTCAAACCCTAATTGTAATGGGCTAAATGAAAAGTCGGCCCCAAAATATATTAAAGTGGTTATAACCACCCAGATTGACAAGTCGACCCTTCCAGTGAAAAGACACCTCACTCCAGCGCCTGCCAGATTGTATAAATAAGAGAAGCTAGCGCCTCATTTGGACACTCACTCACTTGATGATCAGAGCGCAAGTCTGGAGCTGCAGTTGAAGAAGAAGAGAGAGAGAGAGAGAGGCGCATTCTTGGGAGAGGACTTTTTGTATTTGTTTGAGTTATCTCTTGGCATTGTATTGGCTATCTATATTAAGGAAGTTTTTGTTGGGTTTTCTCCCCCATGAGGGTTTCCCAGGATAAATGATGTGTCTCTTGTGATTGTGTATTTCTCATTGATCTTATTTATGCTATGGTTATCTAATGAAATAAAAGAAACTCAATAATAGCTTAAACCTTAACATGGTATCAGAGCTAAGCTGAAGAGAGCATCTTTCACAAGAAGAAGAAAAACGTCACTGTTGTCGTACACGCAAATTAGGGCTTTTTATTGAAGAATAGTTTCAGCCTCAAAACCATCTAGAAAAATGCGCCCTAACCCAAGGAATTCTTTGGCACCTTCAGTGCACCTTTTCAATCGGTAGATCTCACGGAAAGTGAAACCCTAGTTTTCACAAAGTACCAGAAAACCAGAAGTACCAGAGTACCAGAAGTACCAGAAAACCAAAAGCACTAGTCAAAAAACCCATTGGTCAAGTTTAAGGGGGTAAAAGTTGGATTTTCATAAATCTGACTGCACCAGCTTACTTGCCTCAACTCAGTGCATCTATCCCCTAGATCAGAATTTCAAAATTTGAAGTTTGAAAAATTAGGGTTTCCTCATAAAACCCTAAGTTGCAGTTGCAGTTGCAATCTCAGAACCAGTTGCAGTATCAATTGCAGTTGCAGTACTAGTTGAAGTATCAATCGTAGTACCAGCTGCAGTCACCCTTGAAGTTTTTAAGAGTTGGTGATCATTGTCGCTGCTACCAGATGGTGCCACTACCTGCAAATGCTATCAGAGGTATGTACTCACATATGTTTAAATTGTTAAGCGTTAAAAGGTATTTGCAGGAGAAGGGATCTCTTGCCATAGATCCAGAAGGATCTCAAGATCCAACACATTCAGAAGAATAATGCAACTCAGGTTTGATTATTTTGATATACATCTAGTTGTTATGACAGTGTTGCATGTTGAAGCTATGACCATCATACTAACCTTTGGTCAAAATATTAGA
>JASDQU010422800.1:0-10094 GCA_032191745.1 Picea mariana
CACTTCAAACTTTTTCCTATCTCATTCTCAACTAAAGCTTTCCATTTCTTAAAAGTATCAAAAACATCAGATTTTTGTCGAATGCAATAAACCCAAGTTTTTCTAGTTGCATCATCAATAAAAGTAACATAATAATGAGAGCCACCAAGAGATGATACCTGAGTTGGTCCCCATAAATCTATATGCACAAGCTCTAACCTTTCATTCTTCTTTTCTTTTCCGACTCTGAGAAATATGACTCTCTTTTGTTTTCCATAAACATAATGCTCACAGAAGTCCAAATCAATTTGTTTAAGATCTGGCAAAAAAATTATTTTGAGAAGGATCTACATACCCTTCTCACTCATGTGTCCCAGCCTATGATGCCATAGTGTTGTATCCACTCCTGTAGAAGCTAAAGACATAGAAGAGTCAGTATTACTAGTACATAGATACAATGTACCTACCTTCTCTCCTTTCGCTATCACCAATGATCCTTTGATGACCTTCCACGTCTTATCTGTAAATATGGATATACAACCTTCACTTTCCAACTACCCTGTTGAAATCAGATTTTTACTTAAATCTGGAACATATTTTACCTCTTTCAACAACCATTGGTTTCCATTTTGTTGCTTTATTTTTACCTCTCCCATTCCAACAATTTTGCATGGTTTATTATCACCCAAATGAACCTATCCAAAATCACCTTGAACATAATCTAGAAAATGTTTCCTATGGGGTGTGGCATGAAATGAAGCCCCTGAATCTACTACCCAAAACTCAAAAACATTATCTACACAAAGAATCAAAGCATCTTGTAACACATCACCTGTTACATTTGCTTCCTGATTTATCTATTGTTGTCCATCTCTTTGTTTCTTTGGAGCTTTGTAGTCTTTCTTCAAATGTTCTTTCTTCCCACAATTCCAGCACTCTATCTTTCCAAGTCTAGATTTGGATCTA
This sequence comes from Picea mariana, assembly GCA_032191745.1. Taxonomy (NCBI): domain Eukaryota; kingdom Viridiplantae; phylum Streptophyta; class Pinopsida; order Pinales; family Pinaceae; genus Picea; species Picea mariana. Next base: position 946 of record JASDQU010422800.1, read on the forward strand.
CCCTTCCTAGAATTTCCGCAGTTTCCTGAGCCCTTTCCTCTATCCTTTTGTCTTCCCCTATTCTCCATGTTCAACGCATTTCCTAATGTCTCACCTGTGCTTTTCCGTCGCATTTCCTCACTAAGGATAACACCAACAAAATCATCAAATTTTAAAGTATTTGAACCAGAGACAGAGTTACTTACATCCATGACCAAGCCATTCCAGCTTTCTAGCAATGAGCATAAGATTAGAAGAGCCCAAACCTCATCATCAAAGTCCACTTTTACAGAACTTAGTTGATTAGTAACCGTATTAAATTCATTTAAATGATCTGCAATAGAACCACCTTCTAACATCTTCATATTAAATAATCTCTTCATTAGAAATACCTTATTCGACGCCGAGGGTTTTTCATACAATTTGGCCAACACGTCCATCAAACCCTTCGTTGTCTTTTCTTTCGAAATATTGAAAGCCACTGACGCTGCCAAGCTCATCCTTATCGTTCCTAGAGCCTTTCTGTCAAGAATCTCCCATTCTTCGTCCTTCATGGCCGTCGACTTCTTTGCTACTCCGCTCAATGGTAGGAATAGATCCTTCTGATATAAATAGTCTTCCATCTACATCTTCCATAACTGGTAGTTTTGGCCGTTAAATTTCTCAACCCTAAACTTTCCATCTTCCGACATTGCTCCCACTCGAACTAGGAACCCTCTTTTCCTACGAGTTACCTTATGCTCTGATACTAGTTGTTAGAAAAAACCAGACCGTGGAGCAATAAAATAAAACAAATGCAGAAAAAAAACACAGAAGACACACAATACAAGAGAAACATAGATTTACGTGGTTCACCTAGTGTGGGCTACGTCCAACAGAGAAATTGCCAGGTCCTTCCCTTATTATTATCCAGCAAATGAAGGGATACAACCTATAGCAAAACCCGTTGTAACTTCCTCTTATTTCTCTCACTGTCTCCTCTCTCAGAATACAATATTCATCACCATCCATAGCCGCGATACATTTCCCTCATAAAAGAGGGTTTCCTTCTAGGGAAAAAAACCCTAACATAATCTCTACCATTATATCTGCGACCTTATAATGAACGGTCCAGATTTACAATGAAATTACAATATACTTTTACAAGGCAATTTTTGCTTCGAGGGATTTGCCCCTGAACCCCCGCTGGGGGCCTGCTTGCCCCCAGACCCCCCAGCCGGGGGGNCCCCCCCGGACCCCGCAGAGGGGGTACCCCCCCTCTGCACTCCCCCGCATGGAAGAGTGTACATACTTCTAGGGTGTAAATACTTCATGGGGTATAAACACGGCTGAAAGCAAGGACCTCTGAATCAGGAAGATAATTAGGCTCCACAACCAACAGTTGCGCAAAGGATAATTTCAAGAAACAGGCCAAAATTTAAACCGTGGTTTGAGGTCGAGGCTACATGGTGCCATCAGGTGTATTTCAGGGTGAGAAGTGGTTTTCCCCAAACCACTTCCTCGCACCCTGAAATTGGAAAAGTATACAAAGGGCATTTTTTGGTTATTTTATTATTTTTCAAAAGACTAGAACGTTTGAAACTTGGCGCGACCACCTTTGTTCAACTACAGCTCAAGAGTACGTCATGTTCACGCTATTTCTTCTCATTTCCAGGCATTTTTCATCTCCTCCATGGACCCTATCATAACTTCAGTAAAATAGCAAGACCCTGTGTCTAATGAAGAAGCCCTAATTGATATAGATTCAGAAATTTTCAACACCAAAATCACCATTTCGCCCATATCTGTGTCCAAAAGCAATATGTCCAATAATATTGGAAAACATATACCATTCATTGAAGTAGTCCAGGCCTTCATAGTCTTGTATGATACATAAATCATTTTCCCCTTTCCTGAATTTATAGGTTGGTGCACAAAACAACATTTGCATGAAGAAAGGGTCATCGTGAATAAACAAGGTTCTGAGATCATGTGTAGGGTGGAGAATCTATCAATTCGAGATGCCCTCAATATACCAAAGTCTTTCTTTGCAGTGTCTGAACCTTTCAATGAAGAACAGTTAATTAGATTATAGGGAGAGTGTCCATCAGAAGTCAAATATTTGTTTTTACAGACAATTCTCAAACCAGAACATTTTCCAAAGAGTCTTTATTTTCCCATGGATGTCAGTATAATGGTTATTGAATTCCAATGGGTCTATTCCCTTTTGAGTCATGTTTTAGGTCTAGATAATGACAAATATGTAGTCGAAGTCATGCTCGGTTTCCTATTGACATTTTTTATGTCATATTCTAGTCTGTCAGTCTATATCAGCGTTGATCGATTCATAGCTGACAATATCCATAAACAACTAGTAAATTTCAATTCTCTAAGGAATTTCAGATACTACACCTATCTATTGAAGATTTTCATAGAGACCAATAAGAGATAATTTTCTAAAGCAACATTCATATCAATTGAATGTAAAAGGATTACATTTCTCATTTTCATCAATAAAGTCATGTCCATGGTTTACCATTTAATATTCAACACCAGGTTACCTAGATTTCTGGATGACATGAGGAGCTATCTACAGCCAAATCCAGAAAACAAAGTGGGGTACTGGGTACTATTCATGCATTCAACAGTGATCTGGGTATATGGTTTCCATGAATTCCCCTATCTATTGCCTATTTTTCCGACCCCTAGAGTCTTTTCCCTTGAATTCATCAGGAAGAGAATTATATCTAAGATATAGCATTTCCTAAAATTCCACAAAGCCTCCAACCTCAAGTTCCCTTTTATCATTGGCCCTTTTATTATCAAAGTTAGATCTTGTTGATATTAGATTCAAGCAAAGCTCAAAGAGTTTGGTTTTGCACAGCTACAGGGGAGAAGATATGACCCACACCAAATCATATTCAAGAGAATATTGATGAACAAATAGGCCCCTTATGAGCTTGAACATTTTGAAGTTTTTGATAAACTGGAAAACCTAGAAGTTTGTGCTAATATGGAAGCAGTATTGCAACCAACTAAAATGAAACAAGTGGAGACAAACTTGAAACAAAGACAAACACATCAATCTCCTCATAGACTGATGGTCAAAGTTCCTAAGATGAGTGTTTACACCAAAAGAAGCAGTTCAGAGGCCATGGGAACCAGTGATCAACAGACTGCCCCAAAGAAGATGAAAATTACACAGTCTCCACAGATTGTAAATTTGGAGGAGGAATATCCCAGAGAACAAGTAAATCTTTATATGGTGGAGAGTAATACAATCATTGTTGAAATTGAAAAGGAAATCAAACTCCAAAGTGAAGGTGGCTCTAGAACTTTTAGCAGTAGAAAATGCATCTTTGACAAGACATCTGAAAAAGTGTATCAATCTAAAGAAGATTTGGAAAAATAGTATGCTGAGAAGGAAAATATTGCTCTGAGTGACATGTGGGATTTAGTCCCTGAGGTATAAAATATTTCCCATCATAAATCCTCTTTGTTCACAGTGAGAGATATTGAGAAGAGGACATTTAATATAGAAGTTGTAGATGAAGATAATGTATCTAAGATCAAGATAAGGTATGACAACATCAATGCTCCATACAAGGTCAAATTCCATAGACATACTAATGACATGTTATATTCATATTACTTAATTTTAAGATTGAATAACACAAAACTATCATCCCATGTGATGAAATTGGAAGAACAGTTAAGGAAGGAAAAGGCATCTAGCAGAGCTTGGCAGACTCAAGTCAAAATATTGGAATATGAAGGTTCCCAAGGGGTGAAAACCTCATTGCCTGAGAAATACAAATTAATTCAAATCTTGAAGAAGAAATTGAAAATGTATGCCATAGAGCACCCACAAATAGGCGAATTGGTTTCTATGGAATAGGGAAAAGAAGCATTTCATCAAGAGGCACTGAACTACAAAGCTAAGGTGTTGTATCTAGAGCAAGAAAATATGAAATGGTCAAAAGAGAAAACAAAATTGTTGAACAGGGATGTAGTTGTATCTCCCACTACAAAAGCTGGGCCAAACACTGAAGGACTTTTCTAGGCTATGTCACAAGTTAGCCTGAAAGAAGGAGAGATCAAAGGGATAAAAGGGAACATAGAGAAGTTGAAGCAATAAATGAAAGAAAAGGATGAAAGAATGGTTCAATTTCAGAAGGAGAATAAAGACTTGCAGGAAAGGATAGACAAGTTGAAAATAATATTAAGGAGAAAAGGACTATTGCAGGGATCCAAAAACATCATCTAGGATTCTATATCTACTGAATTTTCCAAGTTCATAGTGTATTTGAATTTCATAAATGATAAAGACAACATTTCCATCACAGCCAAAAGTAGTTGCACTGTTGTGAATGTGAATTTAGCAAATAAACCATGAGAGTGGGCCCAAAATTCCATAAACCTACTAAAATCCATCCCTACTATATAACTTTAGACCATTGGAGTTAAAGATAGAACTACATTAATCATCTGGTCTAGGAGGGTTATTACTAAACATAACCTGTTGAAATCAGTCCAAACCAAGGAAACACAGATGGAACAAAGTGTTGAAGAATTCAAAGATATGTTTGAAGAATTGTTTATTAAAGGAATCCCACCATTTTGGGATGGAAAAGGAAAATTATATGATCAGGAAGAATATAATTCTCACCTCACTCAGTGAAGAATGGATCACTCCAAGTTTGAAGCCCTAGAGGAAAACCATAAAGGAGAAACCCTGGTTGAACATATGATCACAAACTTTGAGATTCTGAATCAGTTCAAAGTAGTGAAAATTGGATTACTAGTCATGGCATATTCCTCCTACATTAACCTAGAAATCCTGATCAAAGAAATCACAGATTATGATATCCCTTATGACTTGCAATGGAAGGAGATAGTGCAGCTGGGTAGGACAAAGTGCAGTTTTCCAGGGTCCATTAGGTGATGTCCAAATGTTAGTCAAGATGGAAGATCCAGTTGGCGAACCAGAGAAAAGAAAGTGGCGAAGAATAAGTTGAAGCGTTAGAGGAATCAGAAGTTGGATCATGCAACGTTTTTCTTGCTAATTATTGTAATTAGTTTCAAGCTGAAAATGTCATTTGTAATCATTGTAATTAGTTTCATAAACTGAAATGTTTCATTTCAATTATTGTAATCAGTTTCAAACCAAAGGAACTCAAATTGTATAAGTATTAGAAATTATGAATCTGTTAGTGTTGGCAAAATTTCAAGGGCATGATTGTAGCTATTTTGGACCTTAAATGTGATTTTCTAAAGCTATTGAATATACATGCATAAGTCTTGATGTTTCCATGAAAAGTTTCTAATAGTGGTGATCTGAGTTTTCTCTCCTCTCTTTGTATGTATTTCATGTACTTTTGATTTTATATTCATTGTCTTCTGTTTAAATTGGATAGTCAAAGGCCCAAAATTCATCTTGTGATGCTCTCGGCTAATGTAATTTCAACTGTGTTAAGTTATTCCTAACTAATTCAAAATTCATTTATTTAATTCTCTGATGTCGTTATATGTTTTCTCTTCTTCCTACACTCTGCAAATTTACAAATTATAACTCAAAATTATCACCTCATTTAGCATTTATCCTATGGAGAGTTTTATTGACCAGTCAGTGATTCTATTCTTTTTTAGAATATTGACTCCATATCCCTAAGTGTCCCTCCTCTTCCTTTCCAACAAATTTATATAAAAAAACCCAAACAACAAAACCTAACTATTGATTTTCAAAGGAATAGCAAGTGACACGAGAGAGCCCTCTCTGAGTTGAGCAGGCTAGTACCCAGCTCTAAAGTTGGTTTGTAGGTTACCTCTGTCATTTTTTTATCAATCGAAAAAAATTATAGAGTGCTAAAAACAATGAACTACATGAATTATCAACTAGAAGATGTGCCAGAATGACATGTGCGCTGAGATGGATTGGATCTGAGGTAAGAGAACCTCCTACTTTTTATGGTCAGAGTAATCTAGAAGAATTTTTAGCAAAATTTGAATTAGAAATTTTGGAGAATCAAAGGTTATTATCTTTAGACATGGAATTGAAAGCCACACCTACCCATTGGTGGGGTTCCCATAAGGATAATATTAAGAAATGGTTTCACTAAAAAGGTTATTGAGCATTAGATTTGGCGTAGAGTAGGAGAACAACTTTTTGGAAAAATATGATGGGATTGGAGAACCCCGGGAACACATGGATAGGTGTATGGTCCAATGGAAATTGGTACCACCAAAATAATGGGCACATTAATTTATTCACACTTTGTAAGGAATTCCAAGGAACTAGTACACAATATAGGAACAATGCAGAGAAATTGTCAATTGGGAAGAAATGCAACATAATTTTTTGGTTACGTTTTCCTTTGAGCATGAGAGCCCAGAGATAGATACAGCATTAAAAGTAGTAAGGGAAAAGATTTTTGAAGAACCTGAAGTAGATATTGTGACATCATACCAAAACCAAAAGAGAAATATAGTCATACAATTGTTACCTTGTGATCATGTCATAGAAGACGAAGACCCAACAGAGGATAACCCATGCGATATCAATATCCCATAAGTTGAAGGAGAAAGAGAAGTAGAGGGTCCCAAGTTAGAACCAGCATATTATGTAGCCCCATTATAATCAAGAAGGTAAATATTGGAACAGTAGAAAACCCAAATATTGCAAGCATTGGATATTATTGGGATAACCAAACAGTAGAAAGAATCACAAAATTACTGCATGAAAATAGTGAATTTTTCTCGACAACATTTTTGGAGATGAATGGATTAACAGGAGAATTAACAGAGATCAATATCCCTTTGAATCCAAAATTTGAACCTATAAGACAAACACCTTACCATAGATGATTTTAGGGGTGAAATTTCGCTCATGGGCGAAATTAAGGGGCCTCCAATTTTTTATTGGGCGAATTTTTTGTATTAGAGTGATTTTTTTAAACTTATTTCATTAGCCCATAATTTATTTTAGGGTAAAAATCATGTACAGGGTTAGCCCATGTTTTTAGGAGGGATAGAGGAAAAAAAATTATATTTAGCCCCTCAAATTTGGAGGAACAAGCTTCCATTAGCCAAATTTCTAGAAATATGGGAATTTATGATAGCTTCTTCGCCCTGCCATTTGGTAAAATCAGGGTTTATGGTTTAATTTCACCCCGATTTTGTGGTATGGGCAGTGGGCACTCAGCACTGGGTAGCTACAGCCTACAATCTTCCCTTTGTCCGATTTCCACACACAGCTTGTGAATGGGTTTCAGTCACTTACTGCTGAACTTTCTCATTATATTCCAGCCATTCTTTCTGAGCTGTGATATTTGACCTGTATTTTTCGTGTATTGCATATGATAAATTTTGCTTGCTTGTATTATTTACCCGCTCTTTTTTATAGGATGGTATTAGCGTTGCATTTGTGCAATGCTTCCATCTTTAAAGCAGTTGTAAAATGGTGTATTATTTACCATTTTCTTGGTGTGCTTCACCTGAAAATACTTGTTTCTCACAGCTGGTGTATTAGTTACCATTTTCTTGGTGTGTGCTTCACCAGAAAATACTTGTTTCTCACAGCTTGCATTATATACATTTTTTTTGGGTTTCATTATCCCTGCTTTTTGTAAAGTTTATTTACAAGAATAATGGAAAGGTTTTATAATTGGTTTTCTGATTTTATCGTGGAGCAGTGAATTTTTGCCAGGATGTTGGACGTACTTGGATTTGGCAGAACCTCTCTGACACTTTTGGTTATAACTATGATCTTGTTGAGATTGTAGAAGTGGGGATACCTCAGGCCAATTAATTGTATTACTTAAATGTAGCTACAGTTGAAATAAGATTATTTTACGTGCTTGGTCAGTTCATGGAATCATGGTCCAAGAAGTAACTTTGTGATGACTTTCCTTGTTTACATTCAACCCATACTAGTTAATAAGGACTATTAAATCTAAAAAGATGACATTCAGCTTACACATATTTGAGTGAATGTGTGGTTGATGATTCATTCAGCCTGACATCTCTTCCATGGTTGCTAGTTAGGGAGTATTTTTTCAGTGATGTTATTGGGTCCACTTCAGAAATAGGCAATTGTAATAACTGGGCAGGGTATTAGTATTATTATTAAGCTTTATTTGCATCGTTTTTGGTTTCAAAATCAATATATTTTAACCATATTAAAAAATCTCAGTATATCAGTTGAAGTTTGTTGAATGCTCAAATGCTCCATGTCTATAAATATATATGTGCAAAGCTTACTAATGGAGATCATTTTCTTGGCAAAATATTTCAAATTTAAAGAGAACAAATTTTAAATGACCACATGTTTGTTTCATAGCCTTCAACTCAGCAACAGATCCAACATCTCAAACGTGTAAGTTCATATCCTTGTTTTGCGCATCTCCCAAACTGATGAGGGGCTTTGAAATGATTCCACATAAATTATGTCAAACTCAGGTAATGTGGAGATGGGGCTAGAATACTTTAGACAAAGTTTTAGGTGCAAAATTGTGTTCCAATATAATTTTAATTAATTAACTCTTTCAAAAAGTTGTGCAGATTGTAAAAGCACAAATTGTTAGTAAAGAATCCAAAGTTAATATTGTAATCATGCAATAAGTCATTGCAAGTATTCTAAGTGGTGATTTTACCATTTTGAAATTAGGCAGGCCTTTGACAAGTATCATCTCCGTGATTTGTCTTGGCACTAACATTTTGCCAAACATTTCTAATATTTCTGAGGATGTTCAATATACAGAAAGGATGGCATTTAACTGATTGGTATTTTAGCTATGCAAAGGATATTTCATTGATTTTTTCATAGATGCAAAAATCTAAATCTCCTGGGACGTGAAAATAGTTGTTACTTTGTATAGAAAAGCATTTCAAATCAATTTCAAGACAATCTCTTGAAGTATGTTTAGTATCCATTCTGTCCAAGATATTATACTTGTTTAGTATCCATTCTATCCAAGATATTATAAGGGCAATGCAAATAGTAGAGAATAAAGTACAAAGGTCAAATAGACACACCTTTATTTGTTTTTTAATTTTTACACTACTACTCATATTAAGTAAAGTAAAGAACAAAGTATAAGAGAAACCTATATGTGATTGAATGCCCTAAATGAACTGGCTAGGTTGGTTGGACTGAGCAAGTGGAACTAGTGATTGCAAAATAAGGTCCCCTT
>JASDQU010422808.1:0-10094 GCA_032191745.1 Picea mariana
TATATTCAATCTTTGGAAGTTCTCAATGTGCTCGGTAACTGAACCCTTTTGCTTGAGATTTATCAATTGGCTAAAGAAGGTATTGCTCCTTTTATCCTCATAGTGTGATATCATTTCTTTCGTGAAAATTGTCCAAGTGACGAGTGATTTGTGAGAACAAAGCCATCGATACCAAACAAATTGATTAGGTTCTAAATATAAAGAAGCAATTCATACCTTTTGTGTATGTGGCACATTATGGAGATCAAAGAATTGCTCCATCTGAAGTATCCATGTGATTGGGTCCTTTCCATTAAACTTCCTCATGTCAATCTTAGGAACGTGGTTGGTCTTCAAACCAAAGTTGGAGTTTCTCCATTCTTGATTCACCTTCCTTGTTTCCACATCATGAATTTCATTGGATGCATTTTCACTTTCAGGTGTCTTCTTTGTTATGAAATTTTTCAATACTTCCATGATCTCCCCTTTTAAACCATCTATCTTAGTATCCAACTTAGCTTCCATTGAATCTATCAACTTAGCTTCCATTGAATCCATCTTAATATCCAACTTAGCTTCCATTGAATCCATCTTATTTTGTAGTTCATTTATGTCCCTACGCATTTATTCACCTTCATCAAGAGTCCAAGTAGGATTTTCTGGAGGCTTATTTGGTGTAGAAGTTCCCTTTGTGGGTGGCATGTTGGCCGAGTATCACTTTTAAACCTTGATTTTGAGGTGGTTCTGCTAGATAATATTTCTTCTATTGTATCTCCCAAGTTTCAGCCATTCTGGTTATGAAACTTTCCTTTATGTATTTCTCTGATATGTCTTATCTGTAATGCCACAATTCTGATCAAAATTGGATGTGCCAAGTGGAATTTACGGTAACTTCCCCACAACTTGCCGATTTTTGGCCTTTCCAGGAGATCTCACTTGTATAGTATGCCCCACACAAAATAATTGATATAAAATTCTAAAAATCACACCCAAAATACTACAGACTGTCCACGATCCAATGCAACCAGTCCCACACAATTTGGATACTCTAGGAAGAAGTTATGATTGTTTTACCCAGAACACCTTCTTGAGACTAGTCAATAGGACTAGTCAAATACCCTATCTTACACAGGGTGTATCTACAAATTTAAGATGACCCAGAAGCTGAAATTTTTACCACAGCTACAATTCTAATTTTTGTAAATGGCCTTTGGAGTTCAGGGTCTGAAACATCACAGAAAATGTTTTATAGCGAAAATTCCACAATGACTCATTTCAGGATGATTCCAGAACCCGATATTGTACAAGTTGTATCTCCAAAAGTATAAGGCCTCAAGAGCTGAATTTTTAACCCAACGTACCTTGATCTATATTATATATACCCTCCAAGCCTCTCCTTCTGGAACATTGTAGAAAACAAGTTATAGTGAAAATGCCACGGTGTCTCAAATGTAGCAGTGAAACCCCAAGACCTTGAGCTCGGATACCATATGTTAAGAACCAAACATCAATATAGCATAGAAAAACCTCAGAAAAAGTAATCAACACCTTGAAAAAGAGATAATTTCAGATAATAAGCCTCTTCGAGGGGGCAACCTCCTTTTACACCACTTAATGTTCAAGTCCAAGATGATTCAAAATGAAAATGTCTCCTTGGTACATATAGGAGACTAGGAGGTATAATTACAAATAATGGCCTAAAGATGACATAATTAAAATAATATTACTAATCTAAATTACAACTAATGGCCTAAAGCCGACATAAATAAAATAGCATTACTAATCTAATATGCCCCAATTAAGGGGTAATGAGCCAATATTAGGTCTTAACAAGTTCTTTGCAAGATGAAATGCCCTCTCATTGTCACAGTACAACCTTCTATTCTTTTACTTCTTTCCCAATTCCTCCATAAACATTTGTAACCAAATCATCTCTTTACTAGCCTCTGTAGCAACAACATACTCTACCTCTATTGTTGAAAGTTCAACAAACTTTTGCAGTTTCGAAATCCAACTTACTGTTGTTCCACCTATAGTAAAAACATACCCTGCGGTGCTCCTCCTGCTGTCTTTATCACCTGCCATATCTAAATCAAAATATCCCTATAGAAAAGTGTCTGAACCTCCAAAACATAATGTATGAGTAGAAGTACCTCTCAAATACATGAGAATCCACTTTATTGCCTCCCAATGTTCTTTACCTGGATTGTTCAGATACCTGCTCACAACTCCCACTGCATGTGCAATATATGGTCTTGTGAAAACCATTGCATACATAAAGCTACCAACTGCTGATGAATAAGGGACCCTAGACATGTATTCTATCTCCTCTTGTGTCTTGGGACACATTTCCTTAGTTAATTTGAAATGGCTAGACAAATGTGTACTAACTGGTTTTGCATTCTATATTCTAAACCTCTCCAAGACCTTCTCTGTGTACTCACCTTGAGACAGTGTCAATTTGCGATTTTTTCTGTCTCTTGTTACTCTCATGCCAAGCATTTTCTTTGCAACACCCAAATCCTTCATCACAAATGAATTGGGTAATTTCTTCTTGAGAATATTTATATCCTGCAACAAGCATGTCATCTACATACAATAGCAAGATAATATAGCTTCCATTTTCTAGCCTTTTAAAATAAACACAGTGATCGGAATGACATCTACTATAACCCTGTCCTGTCATAAACCTGTCAAACTTCAAATACCACTACCTTGGAGTTTGCTTTAGGTCATACAAGCTCTTCTTCAACCTGCATAACAAATTCTCCTTCCCTTTGACCTCATACCCCTGTGGCTGCTGCATATAAATCTCTTCCTCCAAATCCCCATGGAGAAAATTTGTTTTTACATCTAGCTATTCAAGATGTAAATCTTCTACTGCCACAAGACTTAAAATAGTCCTAATTGAAGTCATTTTAACAACAAGAGAAAATATTTCCTCAAAATTTATACCTTTATTTTGTGCAAACCCCTTTACAACAAGTCTAGCCTTGTACCGCTTTTCTCCTTCATCATCTTCCTTCAACTCTTAAACCCATTTATTTTGCAATTCTCTTTTTCCTGCAGACAACTGAACCAAGTCACAAGTCTGGTTATTTGCCAAGGAATCCATTTCCTCTTTCATGCCTTGCTCCCACTTCTTTTTGGTGTCTACCTGCATTGCCTCTTCATAACATTCTGGTTCACTAGAATCAGTAAACAATAAATAATACAATGAAGGAGAGTATCATTCAGGGGGTATACTTAACTCGGTAGATATTCTAACAACACTTGCAGGCGTTTGAGGTATATTTTGCTCCTGTTGTTGTACATTTTGATTTTCAAGTTCCTTTGGAATTTATTTTTCAGTGATCTCATCAAGCACTGTGTATTCTTGTTTTTCTTTTTCCTATTTCTTTCCCTACAACTGATCTTTGTACATGACCTTCTCATTTAATATGATATCTTGTTGGGCCCCATCAACTCCCCCTAAATTTTTACAAAATTTAAAGGACCCCCATTAGAATCTTGATAATTATAATGAGCTACAAAATCAACCTTTTCAAATAGTTCTATACCTTGGCTTGCTTTGAGACAAACTTAAGACATTCACTATAGTATGAGACATTCATTACAAGAGTATATGTCAAAATTTAGAAACGAGCATAGAAATTTCAATTTAAACAAAAATGTTAATTTTTCTCAACTGTTTACTTTCGTTTAAATTATGATTATGTATTCTTTCTTTTTCTCATTAGCAAGTTTGACTATTTTGAATAATGTGTTCAATACTTCATCAAATAATATCTTGGTTGGTTTCTCATTTTCATGAAATTATTTGGTGATATTAATTAATTAAATTCTTTTTTCATTTTGCATCTCATTTCAAAATAATAATAATAAAATAATTATCTATCATTTATAAAAAATCAAAATTAATATTTTTCTCTTCTCCATTAACTTGAAGCTTCTAGAATTTTAAGATAATATTTGAAAGCAAATTATAAACAATGTTTGTTTATAAGTTATAGTTAGTTTAAATTCATTTTTTATTTTTCTAGATTTTGTTTTATTCACAATTTTTAGGTTATTAATTTAGGTTTCTTTTTGTTTCACAGGTTTCTATTATCAAATATTTGATACGGATCTGATCATGGATTGATTTTATTATCCAGATACGTTCAAGATGATTGATGCAAAAATAATTTTGGATTTCTACAAATAATTTTATGAGCAACAACAGATAAAATTTGAAGAGGCGTCAAGATCAGACAGACGATTTTGAAGAACTGATTTCAGCCAAACCGTGAAGAAGTTGAAGAAATGGTTGAAAACCCAGAACCCAAATGGACCCATTTACCTTCCGCTTAGATATTTTACCAAAGAAATGCATGATTTGAGAGATACATATGTCTTTTGACGAGGCAAATTTTAGGTGGCGAAAATAAATAGTGACGCCTAGACTGTTCATTCATTGTATAAATATATGAGAAAGTTCAGAGCCGGAAGGATCCAAGAATTGGAGAGGAGGATTTTAATCCTTTCTCTTTTGTATATTATTTCTTTTGTAAATTTTTATTCTTTTCAAATGGAGTAATGGATGGTTGGAATCTTTGGGAGAATGGACAAGTATTTTCAAAGAAGAATATGAAATTCCAGGTTGCTTAGTAGCTTTTGTCCTGTGAGTAAAATGGTTTTATTTTCATTATAATATCTTTATATTCTTTGAGTAATTGAGTATGCATTGATTTAAATTAGCTTTAGTCTGTTTTATCAATACATGGTTAATTGCTATCATTTATGTATTAATTTTTTCAATCTTTAAGAGTCTATTATCTTAAAAATTCTTCGAGGACTACAATATGGGCATGTGATTTTGAGAAAGAATATGTGAAAGAAATTCATCTTTGGCTTTAGACATATGTGATGTTTATTCCATTTCGTTCTTTCATTACTGTTATATTATGATAATATTATTATGGTTGATTTTAGCTTTAGCTTGTCATCATATGGTGTTTTCATACTGTTAAATGTTATATGCTCTCCATAATTTCTTATTCCATTTTTTATGTGTGATCAATTGATCATTTGATTATTGTGGAATTTATTTTTAATGTTAAATGATGGATAATATCAATACTCAGAATTGAGTTTTCTTTTGTTCATAAATATCGATTATCTTAAGATCACACGATTTTTAATTAGTTGTCTTCCTGTTGTTATTAATTTACTCCAATATCAAATACTTCTTTGAATGTATTCTGAAAGTGCTAATATTTTTCTGTTATAGGTTTCCCTTAAAAACAGTACAGGCAAGAGTTCATACAACACAGAAAGATAATACCATTTTCATTGATCAACTACATGTTATTCTGTGTATTATTTAGTTAAGTTGTTTAAGAATGAAACGATGATTACATTAATTAGCTTTGACTATTTTTGTGTCATTGTTTCAATCGTATTCATTTAGTATTTATTCATTTAATATCTTTAAAAACAAAAACAAAAAAGAAGTGTTATTCAGATTTGATTCATAAACTTTATCAAACAATCATTTTCGCAAGATTTCATGCAAACCTTGTAAACTGTATATAAATTGTTCATAATGATTTGTATATTCACATTTTTAGATAAATATTTGTAATTATTGTGTCGATTGTTAGAATCTTTTCTTTAGTTAGTTTATTTTATTTTTCTATCTTTAGGACCCTAGTTGGCTAATGGAGCCATTAAACCCATCAGAATAGGTTACACCAAACGACTTGGGTTATTTAGACAACCCTAAATGGGATCTATTCTTCTAGTTGACGGCATGTCAAATTTTCCCATCAACAAATGGCGCTAGAAGGAGGGCCGAGGTAAATTTAATGATTAAATGTTTTACCACTCAACCTATCATAATTCCAGATTTATAAACTTTTCTCTTGTGTCATTTTGAAATGCACTAGAAGGTAGGCTAGAATGACAAGCTGGCCTTATAGGAGTCTTTGTTTCAAATTTAATTAATTTCCCATGGCTCCCCAAATCACTATGTTGGAACATGCTTTCCACTTCTCATTACTTGATATTCCCAACAAGACAGTCTCTCTCTTGTCCAAAATCACCTTTGATAGTGGGGGGAATGTATATGCAAAATACCATCTTAAAAATTTTTGGTGTAAATGCATCAAGCATGACATTTCTGATTTAAAGGTTTTATGTAGATTGTTTTCTTTCACTTTCAGGGGTTGGATTAAACATTGGTTTGAGTCTTTTCCAACATATCACATTATTGATTGGTTTCAGTTTGTAGATGAATTTTTAGATGATTTTGAAAAATATAATTACAATCAATTATGTGAAGAATTTCAGACTTTACTAATCAATGACAATCCATCTCTAGAAATATTTTCAACAAGAATCTATCATGTTCTCTGTAAATTTAATCTTAATGACATGTCATTTTAACTAAATCTCCTCTATGATGCTTGCATCCCTTTCATCCAATCACATTCAATTGCAAATGATGAATCGATTGCAAATCCTATCACTCAGTTGCGAGAAGAATTGTGTTGGCAGGATGAGAGGAATCCATTTGAAAATTTTGAACAAGCAAGGGAGGTAGAATCTATTGAAAATGTTCATACTGAAAATCAAATTGGTTTTTCCTTTGAATCATTGTATACTCAGTCCTCGAACATCATGGAAGAATATTTGATGTTGGGTCAAGGTTAATGTCCTTATTCTTCTAACTCTATATCTAATCAGTACTTAAATTCAGTTATTGAAGAACATTTAGGTGATGAAAATGATCTTAAGCATTCTAACATTCCTATGAAGCTAATTAGAGATGTAGATATTCAATTGGAAGAAGAAACCTTAAACCCTCATCTACAAATCATACCTTATCCACAAGAAAGATTAGATGGTTGTCGTGAAATTTTTGAATTATCTATCATACATGAGAAAAATTTAGATGATCATATTATGTTGAAGAATTTATCACCAAAACAGAGTGAAAGTTTTAAGGAAAGTAAACAGGAATGTCTTGAGAATACCATTGTTAAATATCATAGCTTAAGATATTCTTTTCATATGCTCATTTCGGATTCATTTTACTCTTTATATCTCGATCTCTTCTTAGATTCTGGTAGACTTGATACTTTACCCAAAATATCTTACTCTTTTCCATCAAAATCAAATCTTTTCGATAGGCCAAAATTTGGTGAAATTAATTCCAAACATAACATTTATGAAGTTGGATTTGATGCTCTTTCACTTTCATCACTTGCATGGAAAAATGACATGTTGCAAGATGATTTTGCACAATTTATTGTTGAAAAAGACAATGCACTCATCCTTATGGAGATTGAATATTCTACATTGCATATTCGTTCTTTGATTAGTTCAAATTTTAATGTTTATGCTTCACATTTTGAAACAAACAATATCATCAAAGGAAGCGTTCAAACCAATAATCTGACTGATGTCATGAATCCTCTTATGATGTGTTCCCCATTGACATATCCATTTCATCAAATTCATAGTTTGCATCCTAATTTTTATGACAAGATCTTAGATTGGCTTGAAGATTCGTATACGAAAAATCTTCATAATAAAGATAAAGTTGTCCTTTCTTTTTTTTTACCTAAATATCTAGAAAGTAAGCATAACATGATTCTCTTAGATATTTCATGTGAAGAAATTGATGAACACTTGGAGAATTGTCAGAAGGATGGGGCACTTTGACCTTGGTTGATGGTTATGTCAGGTCCCTATAATAATGACAAATTTTCCAAACTTACTTACACTCTTCCATGCCATTATGACCCATATCACGACAAGATTGCAAAATGGTTGGACGATTCGTACGTCAAGTAGTTTCAAAAGAATGGTAAGGTTGTGCTTGTTTTTTTTTTTTAAAGAATATATAGGAGATAAGCATGACATATTTATTTTTCATCTACAAATACTACATTCTTTTATTCTGATTTTGAATTTTCTATGCCATGCAGGATTGAAGATGCTCTTATGGTTGCACTGGAAATACGATTTTACTTAGCGTTTTGATCTATTTAGTAGTTTAGAGTAGGTTTCTTTTAGTTTTATTTATCAATATTTCTTTGTGTAATAATGTAGTTATGAACACAAGTGGGCACACCAAGAGAACCATAATATGAATGTTGTCAGGGAAATCCACTTTAAATCTTTTTCTCTTTTTTTTTCATTGAATATTTCTTTTCGAAAACGTAGTATCATCATGAAAAATTTAAATGGAAAGTAAAGAGATAAGTAAATTTGAACTATCAATTCAACCTTGACCCAAGGTGCCATGAGTAGGACTGCACTCATTTTAATAAGGATTTTTCTATTTTCTTTTAGTCTTTTTATTTTTAATAATAATGTTTGGTCAAAGTAGCATCTCATGCATCACTATCTTAAGAAAAAAACTTGCTTACACATGATATTTTATACGATTTAGTTCTTCCTTTATTTTACAGTGAGATGATAGTGGATCCAAAAGTTCAAGTTTATCTTTGGCCAAAATCGTTTCTTGAAAAGTTTTCTTTTGCTGATTTGATTTTGTGTACTTTTGATTTTAAATCCCATTAATAAAATTTGATTTGGTTTGTTGTGTGTTTTTTGTTTTCTTTGATTGCTTTGAATGAGGTTCCTTCTTATCTGTCTTTTTGAATCAATATATTTCTGATCAAAGAGCTATTATCGAAGGAAGCATTTATTTTAAGACTTGTGTTTTTAAAGAAAATTGAAATAAGTTCAAAGAGGTCTTGATATTAAGATATAGCTTAGACAATTGACTTTTAAGTCAATTGTCACTTTCATTTTGTCCTCAAATTGTCTTTGTCAGAGTATTACACCAGAGATATGGTTTAAATCTTTGAGAATTACGATGATCTTTAAACTTTTTACACCGTCCATATTCTTAAGGAATCACTTTTAAGTGCTTCCCCATTCTCTAGAGGATTTCTTAAATGAAATCTAAAATCTCTAAACCATGATAAAACTTCAGTTTTGAAAGAAAATAAATAACATGATCAACTATTCACCTGTATTGCAATTAACCTCCAGTATCACCACGCTCTCTTTTTCATCAAGAAGTCTATAATTGTATTACTATTTAAAAGTGGCATAAGAGGGTTGAAAGCACTTATGTGTGGGAAGTGTGTGTAAACCTGTCGGGGTACTGAACAGGCTTGCTGGCAGCAGGTAAATGCACACATGATACCAAGACAACTTCGTCGGGGTACTGAACATACTTGCTGGCAACGAAGCAATGTTGGGTCGAGAGGTAGCAGGTATATGTTTTTAAATTAACTTTAATGGAAGTATACATCATATGGATACAACTATTGGATGATATTAAAGCATTTGAGTGGGTTAAATGACATCTCTGTCGAGGCTATGGACGCCTGCTGGTAGAAGTGGCTCTGTCAACGGTATTGAAGTTCTTTTATAAACATCGTGACTCTTTGATTAAGACATTATTTCAGGTCATAATCTTCTACAAAGAAAATTCTATTGTCTGTTTATAACATTGAACTTATCCTAATACTATATGGTCTCAGAGTGAATTTATTTCAGGGATCTTAAATCATTTTATTAGTCTTATTCTTTTCTTCCTGAGATGAAATCTTACCAGATAAGAGATAACTGCTTCACCCAGTAAATCGCAATTTGTTGGGCCCCAACAACTCCCCCTAAATTTTTACAAAATTTAAAGGGCCCCCATTAGAATCTTGATAATTATAATGAGCTTCAAAATCAACCTTTTCAAATAGTTTCATACCTTGGCTTGCTTTGAGACAAACTTAAGACATTCAATATAGTATGAGACATTCATTACAAGAGTATATGTAAAAATTTAGAAACGAGCATAGAAATCTCAATTTAAACAAAAACGTTAATTTTTCTCAACTGTTTACTTTTATTTAAATTATGATTATGTGTTCTTTTTTTTCTCATTAGCAAGTTTGACTATTTTGAATAATGTGTTCAATACTTCATCAAATAATATCTTGGTTGGTTTCTCATTTTCATGAAATCATTTGGTGATATTAATTAATTAAATTCTTTTTTCATTTTGCATCTCATTTCAAAATAATAATAATAAAAGAATTATCTATCATTTGTAA
>JASDQU010422809.1:0-10094 GCA_032191745.1 Picea mariana
GGTGGAGTCATCTTCTTCTCTACATAGTATGGATTATTAATTCCATGTATTTGTATGAGAACATGCATGTTTACTGCATCATTTTTTTTTGTTTGTTAATTTGTGCAAGACCTGTTGGCTACGCGATTAACCTGTGGCTTGAGAAACCGTGACTCAGGGGCATCTAAGCCGTCAAAATCACCCGGGGATCACACCCGCCCTGAGCCACACCAACCCTTAACATGGTTGGATATTTTGTCCCCGCAGGTTTCGAACCGGTTACTTTAACATCACGGAGTGACTTAACAACACACTCCGTCACCGACTGTCCTACACCTCGGAGACATGTTTACTGCATCATTTCTAGGTAGGCCCTTCTGGAATTACTGACTCTTCCTAATGATCTGAAGAGTGGTCAAATTAACTATACGGTCATATTTGGAGCCTTCTTCTCCTCACATTCAATCTCCATAAGAGATACTCTTCTTCATCTTCTACTTCACATGGGTGTGTACGTTAGTGTACATAGTTCTATGTCTCGGATAGAGACAATTCTATGTCTCGTCTAGAGATAATTCTATGTCTTGGATAGAGACTGTCTAAATCATTTCCTCCTGCAACTGTCATCATAGCTCCTTCTTAGAGCTATCATATGTGACCTTCCCATAAAAATATACAAGAACAACATTTCGATGGTAACCTCCATGGAATGGTTAGTAATCAAGAACATCTCCTAGAGGAGATCAATTTCATCTTGCAGACAAGTATATCATTAATAATGAACAATGAGCATTTTCTTAATGGTAATCGTACCGATAGTATTTAGGTGTACCTAAACATTTGATAGCAATAGAAAATAATGAAGTTGTAAGGACTGTTATCCTAGGTACAATACTTACTTAAGCAACAACAATATAAACCATCAAACCTGATATGCAAATCTGGAGTCTGGCGTTGTTGTCCTTCTCGAGTTTCCTTCTATCATTCATATACATGGAAACATCATTGTCTAAAAGACAAATTCTTCATCCTTTGATGCCTTTGAGTGATCTTCAGCATCTGCTGCATGTGCATGGTGTTTCTTCTTCACCTTTTCATTTCTACTTGGACATTGAAAGGCATAATGTCCCAACTTCTTGCAACTGTAGCATATGACCTTTGATGCATCCTTCTTGTAATGAGGTCTCTTAGACTTCTTCGGGCTGCCTTCTTCCCTTTTATTTCTCTTCTTCACTTGGGCAACAAGTGCTTGATTTTCGTCCTCATTAGTCTTTTGTGTCTTGGATATCAGCCTAGATTCCTCTTGAGTGCAATTTGACCATAACTTGTCAAACTTGGGAAATCTCCTTCTTGCACAAATTCCTTCAAAAAATGGGTCCCATGAGGGAGGGAATACATTGAGTGTTGTGGTCACATGTTCAACGTATTCTACTGGATCTCCAATAGCTGCTAACTGATCCTTGATCTGTGAGATCCTTGTAAGGAAGTTGGCTATCGTCTTTGATTTGTTCATAGTCAAATTTTTGAGTTGATGCCATATGGTAAGCTTCTGACTGGTGTTCTTGATTTCATTGAGTATAGTTAGGGAATCAAGCATATCCTTTGCAGTCTTTAGTTCTGATACATTGGGTATTAGGTGATCCTTGATTGAGTCTGTCAAGATCCTCTTGGCCTTGACCTTATTCTTCTTGAACTTTTCCTTTGCTTCTTCATCTCTAGGTTCTGGAAGCATCTTCTTTATGTGATCCAATAATTCATTCTCTTTTAGAATGAGTTGTATTCTATTCTTCCAGGATATGACGTTATATTCTCCATCCAATCTATCCTAAACTCTCATACTGGTTGACATTTTTTCCGGTAGAAACCATAGCATTGAAAAACCTCGATTTTGCAAACTTCACCAAACTGCACGCTAAGGGTTTCAGGGGGTGCGCTAGGTTAGGGGGAACTTCTCTGTGAAGGAATTATTCCCAATGTGCTTGGGATAATGCCCAACGAGCTTGATAAATTATTGCAACTGCAAGGTGCCGCTATAGCGATCTTCCTTCCAATGGTCAAACTGTTTTGAAGGTAACCAACTCTGATACCATGTTGGATTTTCCTTATTTAAAGAGCATTAATGTTACTAGTGTTATTTTACTTCGTTACCATTAACATATATATAATGTATTGAGTAGTAGAAACATAAACAAGAGACAGAAAAGAACATAAGAGATTTATCCTGGGAAAACCCCAAATGGGGAAAAAACCCAACAACCTTTCTTAGATAGATTCCGTTCACAAAGCAAGTCCAATAAGATAAAACCTAGCACACATGCGAGATTAACCAGAAATACCACCCCGACTGTAACATAAACACCATACAAAGGTAGCGCACCTCCTCAAGGAGTAGCACACAAGAGAAAGATACCAAAATACTGAGCAATAACAAACTGTGCAGCTGCAGCTACTGCGTCACCTCCTCCAAACTTAAACCTTGCTTCTGTGTAGCTGGGACAGTGTCAGTGAGTGAAAAAATGAGCCAAGACATCCTCTATTTATAGTCTTTCTATCCTTCTAGCTGGGCTGACTTCTCTTCTGGGAAGGTATCTTTTCATTATACTTTATTCTTCTGGGCTGAGTTCTCTTCTAGGGTATTTCAACATCTATCCAATGGATCTCTTGCTTCTGAAATATTCTCCGCATCGAAGAAAGGTCATCTAGGAGAGAAAGATCCTCCTCCAGCTACCAAAACATCAACATGAGGGAGATGAACAAGATAATTCAGAAGAATATAAATTTTCTATCCGCATTGTATTGTTTCTATTTGGGGCATGGTTAACCCTACTTTGCTTCAACTCAACAGTGTTTTCTTCAATTCCACAGCTTCCAATTACTCATGGCATTAAATGATATTTATGCCTTCAATATGTAATGCTATGTCATCTGGGCTGCGACAAAAGGAGTTGGATATTTAGTAGACTATTTGAGAGATCACAACTTCAAAGTTCTTTTCATGCAGTTCATAAAATGGTCCACAATAGTTCTGAAAAATTGTATTCTTCTATCATTATGGATCATTGTGATACTTGTTTTCATTAAACTTTTGTTCGACCTATTGGTGGTAGTCCCTTTGCGGGTACATGTAGATGAAACTCTCGTGCTTCTTCTCCATCAAGATTGGGATTTAGGGCTTATATTTCTCAAGATATGGACAAAATTAGTATTGTTATGTCAAAATGCATCCCCTTACAAATGCCAACTGACGAATAAAGTTAGATTAAGTTAAAGCATATGGGTTTTTCTCGCTTACATGGATTATGGGCGCTTCATGAAATTATGGCACCAATAATCATAAATCTTTTGACAACACTTTGTGTGCCATATGTCTTTGCTCATGGTTTATTTCATCTTTTTTTTGGATACTCTCTTATTTGTAACTTTTGCAGTTTATAGATTTGCCTGGTCTGGATGCCTCATGTTGGGGTTATTATGGTATTGGAATAAAAATCTTCATTTGTATTTTATGGATATTCACAACTCTATCCAAGATAGATATCTGATAGAGATGATATTACACAACTTTAGAGAAGAGAAGAAGATAGATAAGAAAAGCAATAATAATCCTTTACAAGCTGGGGGAGAGGTGTCAACAGATGAGCTTGTAAAAGCTTCCAGTGATGGAAATTTGGCTTCTGAAAATGTTGGAGACACTTTACTACCCATGAATGAGAGTTCCAACTCCAATTCTAGTTCTTTAGGTGTCCTTACTGGTTCTCTAGTATGTGGTCTGCAGATTGAAATTCCTCAGCCTGAGACAATGCTAAGAAATATATTGAGGTTGGTGCATCAGAGCATGCTAGGACTCTTGTTAAAAAATGGTTTGATCCCCACAAGACTCCTGTCATCAGTAGCACCATTGGAGACCCATGGAAGGACATCTATGCATCATGTCTGAACATTTCGATAAAGCTTGTGGCCATTGATTCATGGGTGTACATGGGTATTTTCATGGTCTTCTTTGTAGTCCTTATATATATGTTCCTTGGTTTAGTGGAGAGATTCAAAGCAAAAATTCATCCTTGCACAAAGAAAGAAGGGTGAGCTGGAAGGTTTGCAAATTTGATTACGTATGAGGTTTGGTTTAATTTGTCCAAAATTATTGCAAGCCATCTCCATAAACATTCATAAAATATACCCCCCCTACTTCACATGCATGAGGACATGCAAAGTATTGAGTGTGGGGAAGGGGTTCTTTGATCCATCTTGATTTTTATTTTTTTTTCAAAATTCAAGTGATTTTGCATCTATAGAAAGGTTGTTACAACCATATTTGTTTCTCAGGGGCTAACTTTGCCCCACATTTTCAAGCAGATAAAGCTGAATAAAAAGTATTCACGACATGGGTTTTGTGCCCCATGCAAAAAATTGAGTAATAAGAAAGATAAATCTCCGGAAAAATGCATAATGAAGAATTTACAGGTACATGTTTGAGGCATATTTTTATACAATTTTCAGAATTTCCTGTAGGTGACTGTTTGCAGAGGTAGTTTTGCATCTTCATTTGAGAATAAATGACAATGAATTTGAAAATTCTGCAACATGGGTTTTGTGCCCCATACAACACATTGTGTATCTAGCAGAGAAAATTTAAAAAGAAAAACATTACAAGGGATGCATCGACATGTTTTCAAACTAATTTTATAAAAACATTATCAACATTTTTGTAATCAGTTTCAACCATCTTTCCGTAGCTAATTTGTAGCTTTGAGTGGTTACACGCATCCCAAGACTGAATCACGACTTGGATATAGTTTCAAATTAGTATGAGATGCTTATCCACCTATCAACCATGATTTTGACATTTTTCAATTGTTCATATTTCTGTAGCCAATTTGTAGCTTTGAATGGTTGCACACATCCCAAGACTAGAACACGGCTTGGAGAGGATTCCAAATCAGTACGGTATGCTCATCCACCTATCAACAATGATTTTCAACATTTTTCAATTTTCAAGTTTTCAAGCATGAATAAAATCATTTCTGTAGCAGCAGTTCAATAATAGTCAACAGATTCAAATTCACCTTCAACATCAACATCAATTATCTTCTTTATCAACAATACTCTTCAACATCATCAACATCATCAACAAACTTATCTAGCAACATGTCATCATTTGTAGAGGTTAATCCATCCAGCATCTTCCTTTCCACGTCATGCTACCATGATTTTCAACATATCTTCTTCCATATCAAGCAAGCCAGAGTTCAAAAAATGGCCTTCAGAATCTAAAAAGGTAAATTTTGGTAAGACAACTCTAACTTTGAGTAGTCATTTTACATGGAAATTCATGGCATTAAGCCTTTTGAAGTTGCCTTTGCATGATCCACTCCCTTATCTTTTTCATTTGTTACCCCTATCCCTAATAGATTTTGTTAGCACTCTGTAAATTCCCAGAGGTTGTCAGGGGTAGAAGAAATTTGACAGAGGTAACTTACAAAACCACTTCGAAACTGGGATCTAGCCCTGCCAGTTTCAGAGAGGGATCTCTCTGTATGATTTAGATATGTTTGGGTTTTAAATATTAGGCTAGCTAAAATAATATGAGGGTGTTGTTTTGTTTTATAAAGCTTGGCTGAAGTATTGCATTTAAACATCCATTGGGCTATGGGGTCTATGTTAAAGATTAAGATCTGATACAACTTTTTAAAGATTTCTTCACAGGGTGAGATAATGAGAATGTTGGATCTTTTAAATTTAAAAGTGGTGGAAAGATAGAACATATGAGATATTCCATCAAACAAAGAAGCAATTAAGAATTTATTTGATTAATATCAAAAGAATAACACACAGATCGTTAAAGACCAGAAACAGAGTGTCTGAAACAAATTCTGTTCATTAACTTCCTTTAAACGATTAGAGATAGAAAAAAAATGAATTACAGAGTAAGATAAACATTAACAAAGTAAGATAACATCACCAACATCTAAACACAAGAATCCTGTGAATCTGTCTTTTTATTACTGGTCGATCTCTTCAAAAAGATTACAATGATAGCTTTCTGGGTGCAAGAATCAACCCTCAATACTTATATGTGAGAAGTATTTATACAAAAATTACATCCGATCCTGTCATTAATGACTAGGATTCCATGGAGGAAAAATATAACTAACTAGATTACATATCACAAAATAATAGGACTATGGTGATCTCTCCAAATCCTTAATGATGATTTCTGGGAAAGTGGTTGGTGATTCATCTACTTTACTTTGACTGTCTTCCTCATGCTAACTCGGATGTCCACATCATATTTACTCGATCAAGGCACAAAGGTCTTCCAATCTCTTTTGACTGGGGATGGAGACCTTGAGTAATCTTCTATAAGTTTCATCCATCCTTGTGTACTTAGAAAAGGTTGGCTTGGTGATGAAGATGTACTTTATCTCATGTTGGATGCTCAGGTCCAACTGTAGAGTTTCCAAGAAAGCTTTACCAGTTATGCTTCCTTGTATGCCTGTAAACTTAGAACCATATTTTGCTACTACTAGGATCTTCTACTTGTACTCTGCGAGAGTAATCAACTTGTCATTGATAACTAATAAACCTGGAAGTCCTTTCTTGTGCAGTGAGTCGACCTTCCTGAAGAATCTCTGCACTCCAATATCCATGTTCTGAGATTTATCTTTTAATTGCAGCATCAATCCTTTCTTGGTCAAAACCTTCTTGACCTCAAGGATTGTCTCTGTTCTGTCCTCATTTTCCAAAGCCTCCAACTCTTCCTTAGTCTTGGAGTTCAAGAACCTGATGATCTCTGTGGCCTCTGTAGGCTTTTCTCCCAATTCTATCCTTATCTTATCAATGGATTGTCTGGCTCTCTGCACCAATTCATGCTATTCAAACACAATCTGTATCAGGGGCCATATCTCTGTCATTGATTGGAAAATTTCTATCCAAATTTTTTCCTTGGCCTCTGACAGTGTCTTGGCCATGATTTTCTCCTTCTGCACCTTCTGTAGTTCTTTCTTGAGCCTCTATGATTTGTGAATCTCCGTATTGTAGCTCGCCTGAAACGTGGCTTTCAGCTTCTGAAGGTTATTGATCTCATCCTGCAATTTTTTGATTTCCTGTCCTTGCAAGGTCATGTCCTCCATTGACTTTGCTAATTTTTCTGATGCATATAAATCTGTTACTGGAATAGCTGACGGGAGTTATGTTGTTGTGCCTGCTGTTGCTGTACTGGCCCCTATGAGAGGGACTGCATCCAGTGGGATGAAAGTCATTGGCAAAGTTTGTTCCTTTTCCTTGACTAGCTTCTCTAGCTCGGCCTCCATCTCCTTAATCTGTGCATTCTGCTCCATGATTAATTTTAACATTTCCTCATGGTGGCCTTCACTCTCATCCATTTCCTTCGCCTATGGGTCCTCTGTGGTAGGGATTTTTAGTTGTTTCCTTAAGTATGCTATATCAACATTCTTCTTCTTAAGGAGTTCTTCTGCTGCTTTGAAATTGGATGGATCATATCTAATTTTCAATACTAGTTCTTCTAAGGACTTGATCTTATTATCCTTAGCCAGGGAGGATATCTTTTCTAGCTTGAGCTGAGACTGGACATTGTTTAAGGAGACCTGCAACTTTGCAACAATCATGAAGGTATTGGCCAGGGTGGAGAAAATCATTTCTCCAGTCCGTCTGTGCATATCCATTTGATCAGCTGGATGCACCTCTTTGATATCAAACTCAAATGTTGACCTTTTATAATCAGAAATCACCTTGGGATGAGGCACTTGTGCCTGCAAGAATTCCATGTGCATCCTCCCTTTGTTTGTGTCAAAAGCAGAGAGTAACCTATGCTGTACTGTTGATGTCTTCTTCCAGAATTGTGCATAGGTGCTGTTAGTCAACAACACATTCTTCTTCTTGATCAAGTTATATATATCAAAAATATTAAGTCCCGTAGGCTCCTGTGTGGACTTAGTTGACAATGTGGTATCAATCTGTTTATTTGATGAGGAAGTGGACATCATTTACTAGATGCCTGAGAAAAGTAGTGAATGTTGTCCCTCCATTACTATGGTGGACTGAGTTTCTTCTCCTATAGACCTGTCAGGAGTATGACTGGTCTTGGGCCTCTTTCTGCAAACTTGGAAATCTTCTGCTAATATTTCTGTAACTGAAGGAGAGACCTCTTGTCCAAGTCTTTCCTCTACTGGTACTTGTGGAGTGCTTGTTTGTGAAATGATGGTAGGAGAAGTCTACTGTTTAGTGTTTGTCAGAGTGTTTTCCTCCGACTTTGTCTGGTTCATGAATTTCTCTATTTCAGGTTTAGGCACATGAGCATAGGGGGAAATCTTGTTCTTTAACCTGGTTTCTGCAATGGTACCACAGGGATCATAGTGCCATGGGAAAATTTGCCTGAACTTCATCTCCTGTAACAGCTTGTTGGCTTCTTCTCCTGCAGCTGCTGTTGCAAATGAAAAAAACCTATTTGACCTTTGATCCTGAGATGTTGTTTCTTCTTGAAAGCTACAAAATGAATATCATCTGAATTTATCATCTGTATGATATATTCCAGAGTGAATATTCTGACAGGTAAATACTTGGGTAGCTTGTAAGGGGGTAATTCACATCCGTAGATCTTGATTTTTGTATGGTCCTGGTAGAGGTACCAATCCTTAGCTAGGTCTGATAGATGTAGAATCCTCCAAATTTCCCGATTTATCCTTGGCTTTGTTCTTCCACTGAGCATGCATACCACTGGATGGTAGAATTGATCTATGAATTGTTTGAAGTTGAACTCATATGATTTCTTCCTCACTAAGGATGTCCAAGAGGTTACAGGCCGAGGGTTTCCATCTTGGTCCAATTTCTGCTAGGAGAAAGAGAACTTGTCTGCTTGAAAAAAGAGGAACATATACACGAGTATTGAAGAATACCATAACATACCTTGTGTAGAAAAATTGAACAATTGTTCATGGATGTTGTCAGCTAAAAACTTACTGTAGTTGAACTTTGTAGTAGCCTTTTCTTCAGTGGAGAATATGGATAGAAAACCAAGAATGGGTTCATTTACCCACTCGTTTGAATAGTATCCTCGTAGATAACACAGGGAAGAAATGATCTGGTTACGTTTCACTGAGAAGATGGAGGAATGGTAGGGGGGATTATTTTTGGGTAACTGAGCATTTTCAGGGAGGAAGATCTCAAAGATTTGAGCTCTCTATGGGAAAGATAACTTCTGGTACATCTCGGTTAGAATTTCGATAGAAAAAAAGGGGAAAGGGAGTCAGATCTAGGTATCTGCAGTATCTGGTTTATCGTCTCAGAGGTGATGGTGAAGAGAGTTTCTCCAGATGACGAAACAAAGGACCTTTGGCTAGGGAGATAGTGTGCTTGGCATTTTAGAGTGAACTCAGGGAAATTGTAAGTCTGGGGAACAAGGTACAGTGGGAGATTGGATTCCCAGAGCCCGATCTCATCACTCTGGTCTGGAAAAACATCTTTGAGCCAGAAGTGTAATTAGAAGAATTCAAATTCACACTTCGGCTATGCAATCAAATAATATTTGTCGGCCAGAGGGATACGATCCAGATCGATGGGGGGAGGGAGAAAATGATTTTTGATAATCTTAGAATATTTGGATTTGGGCGCCATCGTCAAATGGATACCTGCAAACGAAAAAGGTGTAATCTGTATTTACCAGGATTTAATGGCGGTTTGTTTATTGTAGGCTCGACGAAGTTTGTTTGGAGAACAAGAAATGATGGCGTCGATTGAGTTTGGATCGATAAACAATGCACAATGGAAAAAAATGGGTTAAATGGCTGAATGGGGTGTCCGTTATGGAGCGGCGGAGGGTGATTCAGATGGGTAACGGTAATGGCTAACTGGATTGATTGGCCAATAGACATATCAGATGTGCGGTGGAGGGCATTGAATGGCCAACGGGTAGATGGAGGTAACGTGGAGGGTAATGAGAAACCAATGGGTGTATGGGATGTGATAGGAGATAGGTGAGTGGAGGGTGATGTGTCGGCAGAGTAGTGGAGCATGACGTATAGATGAAGGTAGTGGAGTGTGCTGTCAGAGTGCGGAGGCGGTATGAGAAAGTATTGTCGGTTTACTTGGAGGGCGGGGGG
>JASDQU010422813.1:0-10684 GCA_032191745.1 Picea mariana
ATAACTTTGACTCTAAAAAGAGAGTTAGTAGAGAATAAGAAAGACTTAGTAGAGAACTTGTGACATGTATTGTTGTAGAGAATGGGGATGACTATATTTTTTCATATATGAACCATTTGGAAGATTTGAACCCCATGTTTGAACTAGAGGAATTCTAACCTTTGGTTGAACACATGCTTAAAACAATCACTAATCGAGTAGCTAAAAAATGGAAGAGAGTGGTATTAGTGACACCATATTTACCCTCATTTTTCATTTCCATTTGCATCAAGAGAAGTTTCCTAGAGACACAATGAAAAAAGGATCACATTTCATAGTTCCTCCCTTACTTCTCGAACAACTTCCCACTTTGAAAAAACTACTGAGATTATCCTTAATCAAGAATGTAGTTGAAGATTCAATTCAACAAGATCAAAAGGTGGTATCATATTTTTCCAACATTCACCAACAACTACACCTATTAACACCCACTAGTAGCTACACCTACCTACCTTGCGAGTTAATTGYTCATACCTATGATCCTAKTTGTATCTCTTCTACATGATTCAATTCCTCACACTTAGMCAAGTTTAGAACCCAACATAGTTGATTCAACCCCTTTCTAGCCTCATGTCAAAATCAAATGATCTTCAACAACTATATACATGGTAGATACCTATGGGAAATTAAAAGTAGAAAATGTGACCTTCAAAAAATAGCTTGGAATGGTCCCAAACAACACTCTTGGAAGCATGATGACAATGATATCAACGAGGCACTTTGGGACATAACTTTGACTCTAAAAAGAGAGTTAGTAGAGAATAAGAAAGACTTAGTAGATAACTTGTGAGATTTATTGTTGTAGAGAATGGGGATGACTATATTTTTGCATATATGAACCATTTGGAAGATTTGAACCCCATTTTTGAACTAGAGCACTTCTAACCTTTGGTTGAACAGATGGTTAAAACAATCACTAATCGAGTAGCTAAAAAATGGAAGAGAGTGGTATTAGTGACACCATATTTCCCCTCATTTTTCCATTTCCATTTGCATCAAGAGACTTTTCCTAGAGACACAATGACAAAAGGATCACATTTCATAGTTTCTCGCTTACTTCTCGAACAACTTCCCACTTTGAAAAAACTACTGAGATTATCCTTAATCAAGAATGTAGTTGAAGATTCAATTCAACAAGATCAAAAGGTGGTATCATATTTTTCCAACATTCACCAACAACTACACCTATTAACACCCACTAGTAGCTACACCTACCTACCTTGCGAGTTAATTGTTCATACCTACAAGCCTAGTTGTATCTCTTCTACACGATTCAAGTCCTCACACTTAGCCAAATTTAGAACCCAACATAGTTGATTCAACCCATTTCTAGCCTCATGTCAAAATCAAATGAGCTTCAACAATCGTGTTTGGATATGTTAAGAATTGAGAATGTAGAAAATTTCTTGGTTACCTCTACTAAAATAAATTAATACTGCCACATCCTAGAGTTGACAATCAACAACACCATCTAATAGTAGTTACTACTCCACTGAATTCTTAATCGATCACGTGGGGCTATAAAGGAATTTTCCATTGATAGTTAGAAACTGATACACTATGTTCATTTGTAGAAGTCAACTCAAGATGTATAGATTTGTTCCTCTATGATAGATATTTTAGTCKCACATCAATTTTTTGAGTCAAATTTTAGTTGGCCCTTCTCATGCACAAGCTCTAGTTATGCCACTAAATGTGATTGAGTTAGTTCACACTCATTTCTTGTTTACAAATGAGTTATTGTATCACAACATTGTTGGGTTCACTATTGAATTCATGCAATAATGCTTCATATTGTATATAGTAAGTTAGATATACATTGGACCTCATTTCATGTCAACATTGTTCCATCATGCCAATATTGGTTCCAAACAGTTAATAGTTGATCTCTTCTATGCTAACTCCCTCATATGTATAAATCAGTTTTTGGATGATGAACAATTGGTTTTGTTTTATGCATTGAAGAGTGCGCCCTAATGGATTAGGGAAGTTTGGGGACCCAAGGGAGGCTCCTCAACTAAAAAATACCCCAACTAGTGCACAAGGCCCAAGAGAGGTCATAACTAGTAAGGGAGAGACCTAAATGTGTTGGCCAAAGCATCTACCATAGACAAACATATGACCAAGGAAGGATAAACACAAAATAGGGCTGCATTATGGCACTAGAAATCACATGGAAAGACATAATCACACATCTAGACTAAGGTAAAGGACTCAAAATGAGGGGTTTCAACACACTATGATCCATCACTAGGAGGACCGAAGTGTTTTCCTAGTGTAGGTTGTGTATGGTAAATGCACCATGAAATACTCTACACACCAATATGTGATGGGATATGTGTATGATCAATATGAAGTGTAGAAACCATACACTATGAAGTGTAGAAACCATAAATTAAGTTTCACCCCCATGGAATGAGATATACTTCATGGAATAGAATAGAAACAAGTTGCATGAAGAATATTGAAAGGAAAAGAAACAATTGAAGACAAAGAAAATAAGGTGACACTAATTGGAAAAGCAAACATGCATAATAAAATAGGAGGGTACTCATGATAAAATTTTGCTCGAGCAAGTACCCTGACGTAAGGATGGAATTCACCATGTGATAATTCTTTACTTGATAACCATCGTGGGAACCCAACATGCCCATATATCGATGAAAATTGGAAATACACATGGGTTTCCCATGGGAATATTCTTGCAAACAATGCTAACAAAGAGAAAATAGAGTTGATAATCATCAATTTATGACAAGCAAGATACGCTAGGAGAGGAGGGAGAAGAATAAGTCTAACTACCACTTGATTAAGAAAGAAACAACTACAATATGAAAGTAAATGAAAAAATGAAATAGAGGAAGGTAGAGAACATGATATATGCACTTACCTAAGTATTGATGATTCCATGTGAAATCATGTTGGGACATGCTATAGAAGAAGTTTTTATTTTAATATGATAATATGGATTTCCCCATGTACACCTACGAGACAAACAATGACTTGAACACAATGTCAAAAGCTTTCCTGAATGGAGGAAAGGAATATAGATGACAATTGGATCAAAGGGAGCAGGGAAATGAGGCAAGAGTATGAGACTACTTTGAGT
Organism: Picea mariana; assembly: GCA_032191745.1. Classification (NCBI taxonomy): domain Eukaryota; kingdom Viridiplantae; phylum Streptophyta; class Pinopsida; order Pinales; family Pinaceae; genus Picea; species Picea mariana. The sequence continues at coordinate 3,149 of JASDQU010422813.1, forward strand.
GGAGTAAGAGAGAATACGAGGAAAAGTGACAAAATATTGTGTCTTGTCCTCCCTTTAAAATTCCAAATGTGAATCTTCTTTTAAGTAAAACAACACAAACACATGTATTGTTAATAAATAATCTAATACATAAGTTGAAACTAGGGAATTACTTAAATTGAAATTAGGGAATCACTTTTTTAGATCTAAGTTTGAATCTCTCACATGCCCTCCTATAAAGTTCACCCAAAGTATCCTAAAAAATGCATTGTATTAGAGGGATGCATTTCTATCATTTGATAAGAAAAACAAAACTCTACAATATTATGTTAGATAAAAAATAATTTCTTCCATATCTATTTCCATATGAACTACTAAACTCTTCACGGAAAAGAAACATGGAGATAACACCATTATCATGATATCTACTGAAATGATCATTCTTGCATATATGTAAAAATGAATCGGATGCAGCCATGTGGAGCTCTCTTTCCTGGGTAGATTCAAAAAGTATATATCCTAGAGTCAACTCTGTTATCATTAGGAATCCTTTAGTGTCCTAAAATTGATCACAAGTGGCCTCACAAAAGAGGTATTTACAATTTTACACTAATCTGTTTCTATAAAGTTTGTTAATTGTCCTAAAATTCATCAAGTATGCCTAATGAAAAAGGTATTTAAAGTAATTTGTTATAATGATAGATTTTAATGTCAGGAAATGAGAACAGGACAAACCTTTCTGCTCATTCTAAGAGTGAATTGTTTCTCTTCTGGTGCTACTACCAAATGCGTCCATAATGGGTAGACCTCTATTATTACCTGCTTTGGGAGTGGACCTACAACAATCACTTTTCTTGCTAATATCGGTCCACCACCATACCTATGACAAATGAAGTAAAGGATATTCACACTAAGGAACACATTTTAAAATTATTTTACCAAATAAACAAAGAACATTTTACATAGTAATGTGCAATACCACAAAAGCCAACCAATCTTCCACACTAATTCCTAGAAACTATTCAAATTCACAATTTACAAACAAAATAATTAAAAATGACAAGAATTGATGGAAAATGGTTGTGCGGGTATCTTGCGTATCATTAGATGGAAAATGGTTGTGTTGGTATCTTGTGCATCTATAGATGGAAAATAAATTTTTCCCTGTCTTAATATGTTCAACTAACATGGCCAACTTAACCACTCAAATTTGTAAATCCAACAATTTCTCGTCAAATTCCAAAATATATATCATTTAGACTACATCCTTTCAAAATGGACATGTCATTTAATTACTTATGTGGCTCCTATGTGTGTGGTTTTTGGGTTCATTTTTAGCTACATTTGATTAAGATTTAATCACTTTCTCATTAAATAACATACACCACCTTCTAAAGTTGAGGAAAACATTCATGTAATTACGAGTTTCTAGGAAAGGAAATAATAGAGACAACTCTCCCTTCCTTGCCTTCTGGAAACCCCAATTTTTTTCCCACATGAGTTGTGTCGTTGACTCTTCGGTTTTGTTGGTCAGGCGCACATATTGCGAAATAACATTGCCCCTCCTTTGCGTGCACTGCTTTATTTTCTTCATGTTTCCTCATGTGGTTGACCATCTTGCCAACTCACTTTGCCTAGCCTTTCGCCACCCTATTTACCAACTCCTCTTGTCTTGAATTTGGACTCCCTTCATTGATGTGGGCTCTCCCTCTTTCCATGCCTCCAGGAACCTATCTTTTCAACTCGCCTTGGTGTGTAGTAGAGAAATCCCATGTTTGCGTCGGCTTTGGAAAATCCCAAGTTTCTTCCCAGATGTGAGTTGTGTCATTGGATCCTCGGTTTTGTTGGTTGGGAACTCCTCTTTCTTACTTGACTTTCCTTTGGACGCCCCTCTTGCCAAATTTCCTTGTGTTGCCTCTGGAAACCCTAACTTTTCCTTGCATTCAAGAAACCCCAGGGATTTTCCCCACCACACCTGTGTCGCTGGCTCTTTCAGTTTTGTTGGTTGGGTGCTCCTCTTGCCAAGAAGGCTTGCCTTTGGGTGCTCCTCTTGCGAACTTTATGCAAATTTATGCAACATGCAACTTTATGCAACTTATGCCACAATGCAACTTATGCAACTATGCAACTATATGCAAGTTTATGCAACTATAGAACTTATGCAAGTTATGAAACTATGCAACTTATGCAACTTTATGTAACATGCAACTATGCAAATTATGAAACTTTATGCAACTATGCAACTTATGCAACTTATCCAACTATGCAACTTTATGCAACAATGCAACTTATGCAACTTTATGAAACATGCAACTTATGCAACTTTATGCAACATGCAACTTATGCACTTTATGGAACTTATGCAACTTTATGCAACATGCAACTTTATGCAACAATGCAACTTATGAAACTATATGCAACTATATGCAACTATATGCAACTATATGCAACTTATGCAACTATATGCAACTATGAAACTATATGAAACTATATGCAAATATGCAACTTATGCAACTATATGCAACAATGCAACTTATGCAACTATATGCAACTATATGCAACTATGCAACTATATGCAACTATATGAAACTTATGCAACTATGCAACTATATGCAACTATGCAACTATATGCAACTATATGCAATTGTGCAACTTATGCAACTATATGCAACTATGCAACTCTATGGAACTATAAAAGAGAAGACTCACACCCCAAAGCATACCAAGATACAAATAATGGGATGCCAAGTATGATATGAATCAAGTAAACAAGGACCCCAATAAGTTTGTTACATACAATAGAATCAAGTATATTCTTCAAGTAAAACATGGGTTCCCTAAATATTTGCTCGCTAACTTATCTTCTCATTTTTTTGAGTGTTGGTACCACAAACTTATATTCTCATGATAACTTATCTTCTTGTTTTAATGAGTGTAGGTGTTAGCTCCCAAAATGAACCCGTCCCTTTGGTCACATTTTGTGGTGGATAGCATGGCTATTGGTAGTTTTCTCAAATTAGTTTTGAGTTTTTCTAGCTGCAAAACTTAGGTTTTGATTTTTGTCTTAGAAATAAGACGACCCATAAAGGTCTTCTCTTTAAAATTTTCATAAAATGATTTCAACAACTAACGTGTGTTTAAAACATGAGTGTTAGTTGTTGAAAGTGGTGACTTTCAACAGCTAAGGAGCATCTCTCATAGGCCCGTGCGCTGGTGAAAGTGATTAATTTCAACAGTTAAGAGGCATTTTCCACGGGATTGTGCGCTGGTGAAAGTGGTAAGTTTCAACAGCTAAGGGGTGTTTTCCACAGGATTGTGCGCTGGTGAAAGAAGTAAGTTTCAACAGCTAAGGGGCATTTTCCATGGGCCGTTGGCTGAAGAAAGCGGGAATCACGTGCGTTTATCCATGTTTCAAAAATCAAATCATGATGCAATCAACTCACATCATGCAATCAAGAAAGACGCGCTGGTGAAAGTGGATAATCATGAAAACTCAAGTTCCATGTCCAAGTCGGATTACAAATCGGATCCGGTTCAGAAACTCATGCTCCACAATCATGGTGTCGGGGATGGCAAGTTCAAATCCATTAGCGCAGGTACAGAAGTTGTGTTGTCGGGCTGACAACACCAAATCAGATCATTGCTTCCCTATCATGCATCGCTCACAAATGTTTGTTAAGTTTCTAATGTTAAAAAACAGAGTTGACTCCCGAGTGATTTCAACAGCGCAAGACCTCGGCCCAAATATTAGTTTCCTATGTTGTGTATGCAGAGTCATTTTGGATTTTGGGTGATAGAATGGCGAGGATACGTAGTGGGTCTTTATTGAGAAAAGAGTTAGACAGCCTATCTTTCCTACAGACACATCCAGAAGTCCAGAAACACTTCTCAAATGCAGGTTGTATTGAATTTGTTGAGAGGTTGCAGAATGGTTGCCACCAGTCGACAGCAGAAGCTTTTGCCAAAACTTTCGACGGGAATAAGGCTCGTGTTGGGTCCTTGGAGATCTTAGTAGATGAATTTGCCATCGCTACAGTGACCAGCCTACCAAGGTCAGGCCAAAGTTGGTTCAAAACCACTGCCACCAAAAACTTAAACTTCAAAGTTTATTTGAAGGAGGATTTCAAGCATAATGCATGGAAGAAGAGCATACCAGTTTCACATTTAGAGGATGAATGGCAGGATCTGTTTAAGGGGATCCAACTCTACATAACATTGGAGGGCAGGTACAACAAACTCATTATGTATCATTTCAAGCTCCTAGACCATTTCACAGGTAAAACTCTCCTCAATTTACCTTTTTTCTTACATAAGAGTTTAACTAAGGTCTGCAAGAAAATCAGGGCTCAACCCATAAGCATGAAGAATAATCTATGTCACTTTGGCCTTATTAAATTGATCATTCTGGAGGAATTAAGACAACAAGAAAGGAGCTGGCAGCATTTTTTATTTTGGGAGGGATTTGAAACATAGACTCAGCCCATAAATGAATAGGGGAAAGGTTCAAAGAAATAGTTGACTCCTCAAAGTAGTTCGAGGAAGAGGAGGACCATGCCAGGACCTCCAGAAGATAGAATCTTTGGAGTGAAATCCCACAGGTCAAAGAAAAGGTTAAACTTTGAAACCACTACAGAACAACCTACAGAGTAGCCTACAGAGAAGAGAAAAAACATATTAAACCTGCCATACACAGACTCAGAACCAGAGAAACAAGATGAGAGCCCTATCATCAAGAGTCCTGAAAAGTCAACTGAGTTTGCACAAAATTATGAGACCTTCACTCATACAGAGGAAGGAGAAACATCAAAGAGTTCTAAGTCAAAGAAAACTCAAAAAATCAATCATCTAAAAGAGGTAATCGCTCAACAAGAGGTCTTGGAATGGGTAATCAAAGAAAGGTACAAGAAGTTGTCTGATAACTTCGCAAAAACCAACACTGCGTTTGAGAGACTGGCTCGGGAAAGTGTTAAAGAGAAGAAAAGAAAGTAGAAGATCACCAAAGATTACAATAGTCTATGGTCGCTTGCCAAGCGCCTTAAAAGGAAGATTAGAAGATTGAAACAAAAACAAAAGAAAAAGTCCCACCCATATTTGAAGGTGCTTGCTTAGGTTGCTGTAAACATGCAAGGGGAGAAGTCAGAGACACATTGAATTTTTGTTGAAATCGCATTTTTGAGGTGAAAGTTCATTTTTGGCTCACACAGAGCTTTCACCAGCACAAAGCAAAATTTTATGACCCGTTAGCTGGTGAAAGGCAACGCTTTCACTAGCTAACCAACGAAATATAAAGCGAGTTAGCTGGTGAAAGCAGGAAAGGAATTTTTGGAAGCCAAGGGAAGAACAGGTCATTTCTCACAGGTTATAAAGGAGTTCCAGAGTATCAAGGGGATAAAAATTTCTTGCAAAGGATTCGACATCAGATATTTGAGGGAATTTTGGGAACCACATGTAAAACAAACTTCCTCAAATATCGACTATGAACGTTGAAGAAATCCAACTATCAAGACAGGTGTCTTGCCACGTTTCATCACATCACAGATTCCAGGAGCTGAAGGATGCAGATGGTGAATTTTTGAGATTGAAGACAATTCGAATGCTAGTTTAGTTGTTAAGTCTTTATTTTCAAGTTGTTTAGTTAGATTTGAATTTCTTTTATTAAATACAGATCCATGTTTTTAGGATCTGTAAAACCGATTGTAAGAGGCTATAAAAGCCTATTTTTGATAAGAGACAAGGGTTCAAAATTGGGAGATATTTTGATGCTACTGTATAGACTCTTTTTGCAAAAATAAAGTTCAGTTTCCTTTCGTTTTCAATATCAGAATTGTCCATCTTTCATTTTATGTACTTTGTTTCAGTTTATTTTAGTTCATGAAGACTGTTATCTCTTTATTGAACTCATAGACTTGAAATTAAAGGATCCCTCTCTATCTTGCATTAAGCCCTACATTCATTTGTATTTGGCAATAAAGAATAGTGTTCTTCATCCCCCCTTTCAAATTACTTGATCTGATTATTGTTTCCTGAAATCACTTTCTTTAGATGTGTGATGAGTTGTTTATTTCATTGATCATTAAGGACCCCATTGTCCCAAACACATAAAAACCATTATTTCTAAGTTACCAAGCATCCTTAGCCTACAACCCTAAGGAGTTTCTTAGAGTGATAATAGTAGGTACCAATAAATAGGTATCTGTCGGATCTACTTATATTCTCATGATAACTTATCTTCTTGTTTTAACGAGTGTAGGTACCACCAAATAGGTATCTTTCGGATCTATCTTCCTCGAGTGATGATCAAGATATACTAAGAGAGGTTGAAAGTGAGACATGTTGTACTAGATCTATCGGTTCTAGATCAACTAGATCTGAAAAGGTAAGGAAAATATTTTGTATATGCATGCAATTTTTTATTGCCAACGGAGGGTCATGTAATTATGATGTTGAGAGCATAGGTGACATTGAGTTTACCTTGAGGTATAGACATCTAGTGCAATGATGGGCACCTAAGGAGCTACCTGAAGTGGACACAGATATCTTCATCAGTGGGAGGATGTATCGCATTGCTCCTTCGTCCTTACATGGATTGGGGTTATTTTTCATGGATGGCATAAAGGTCGGCTATGGTACTGTAACTGAATTGATGGAGTATGTCAGACCATTATACAAATACAATCACTGGTTGATATTGGTCCGATATACGCGAAGTATGCAGAGATACAGAGTTGTCGCAAATTATATACAACTAGTAGATAACAATCAAAATAAAGGGGAAACTATGTATATTGATGGAAGGAAAAACACTATTGGAAACATTGTGGGATTTATAAATAGTACATGACCAGTGGAAACAACTAAGAAACCGAATTGCATATTTGAGGGACCCGAAGGAAATTGTATATTTGTATATGCAACAAAAACAATAGTTCCAGGTGAAGAGTTGTTGATCGATTACAACTTAAATCGAATAGATGGAGGGGGTGCAGCTATGGGGGTAAATATCTTACATACCATTCAACTCAATGATGCAGGCACACACCCCCAGGCACATCCGCTCACAAGATATTCTCTTTTCCTTGGCTTGAAGAACACTAACCATTCCTTCTATTTCCCTATCGGGAAATCTACACCCACAGAATCCTTTGCGCGATCCCCCCTCTTACTTATCAAGGAATCGGACTTCGCGGTATCGTGAGGTCAATGGTCGAGTGCTGGTGTTTTGAATCTCCGAAACCCAATGGAAGTCAACGTTGACCTTTCCTTTACCCTGTCGGGATTTCTCCTATAGCGATTTCGCCACTCGCAATATCAAACAAATGGATTTTCTGAACCCCAAACCCTGATGTGTCGATACTCTAATGCACATGTGGGTTGACTATTCAACTCTCGTCACCTCTTTCAGGATTTCAGACTTCACGGGATCACGAATCCTAATGCCAATGTTTCAGGACTTTACTTTCCCCGAACTCCGACAACTTGTGCCACCTGTCTTCCACTCCGACCCTTGTGGTCCCACACTGTGCTAATCTGTCAAGATATCGCATTTCACAATTCCAA
>JASDQU010422816.1:0-10094 GCA_032191745.1 Picea mariana
TTTTCATATGACCGGAGCGCGGAAAAGGAGTTCCAACGGTTATGGCGGTTTAAACACTTTTATCCATGCGCGAGGTCACATGACCCATACGCCCAGGTGCCGAGGCGGTTGGGGGCTGGCGCGCCCTTAACCTTTCTATGGTTTGCACCATTGGCGCGGTTGCGCACGGTGCTGGGTTTATATGCTTTAAAATGCATGTGAGCCAGGTTCATTCAGGAAGGGTGCATTTTGGCGAACCAGTTCCAGCAAGGTGGAAGGAGGAAAATGGAGGAGGCCTAACTTCTTCATCTTTTGGCCGATTGAGGTGTCGTAAAAGCCTAGCTAGGGGTTTTTAGACGTGCTGGATCAATTGGTGTTGTTTTCAAGGCCATTTGAAGACTTCTTCTGCAAGTTTTTCACCATTGAAGTCTCAACAAGCTCCAGGGAGTTTTAAGCCCTCATTGATCGAGGACATGGTTTGGTGAGCCTATGTTTGTTTTCTGTGATTGAATAATCATTTTTGGCTAATTTTTATGCTCTGAACACATTGGGATAGGTTTCATAGGCTGTTGAGGACTTTTACAGGTGTTTTTTCCAAAGAGAAGCTCAGGGAAGCTTATGGCCACATGTAGAAGAGGTCATGCCCGGATGAGCCATGATCCGTTTTCAGAGTTCTATTAGTCATTTTTGGGGGTTTTATGTGTTCTGATCCCAATGGTATTGTCTGTTTTTCATTTGGATTTGAGCGGCACCTTGTAAAAGAACTTTTGACAAATTAATCCTAGAGAGCCAAGTCCATTGATGGAGGCTCAAGGAGATGTAGCCCAGAGGGGGGTGAACTCCTTTATCAGCTTGTTCTTGTTGTGAGTTTGATGGTTTATTTGTTGCAAGTTGTGTTGCTGTGTATTTGTTTAAAGTACATATTTAACCATCTACAAGAACAATTCCTCACGCATAAACATTTACAAGAAGATGCATGAACTTAACACATAATTTTATCCTACATATTTATACACATGAAGCAAGGTCCTGTAAAGTTTATTTTCATGAAGTAGAGGGTGATTGCATAGCATAACAAGTCAGCCTTCTATTTTCAGATCAGTCGCTCAAGTTGAAGGCTATCAAATTTTTCATTTCAAACCAAAGTTTGTATTGGATGGATCCTGTTGGCATCCTGTTAAAATGCCTTGATGAAAATGAAGCCAAAAAAGTCACAACAGAAATCCACAAAGGAGTATGTGGAGGACACCAGCATTGGAAGGCCATAGCTCTCAAAATATTAATGGCAGGGTACTATTGGCCGACCCTTTTCTCTGATGTATTTGATACTGTCAGGACCTGCACCGAGTGTCAAATATTTGTAGGAAAACAAAAGTTACCATAATTACCTCTAAAACCTATCACTACCAATGGTCAATTTTAGAAATGGGGGTTAGACTTCATAGGAGAGATAAATCCACCCTCCGGTGGACAACACAAGTGGATCCTCACTACCAATGACTACTTCACCAAGTGGATTGAGGTTGTGCCCACCAAGAATGCCACTGACAAGGTAATCATGAATTTCCTAGAAACAAATATTTTTTCCAGATTTGGTTGCCCCAGCAAGCTTGTAACAGACAAGCCCAAGCATTCAAGTCCAAAGCCATGATTGAATTTTGTGGAAGTCCTAACATTTCCTTGACACATTCCACACCCTATTACCCTTAGGGAAATGGTTTGGAAGAATCATCAAACAAGAATCTCATCAGAATCTTTAAAAAGTTGTTGACTCAAAACAAGAAATCATGGGACTCTAAACTCAAGTATGCTTTATGGGCTGATAGAATCAGCACCAATAATTCTTTGGGAACCTCACCATTTCAACTTGTTTATGGCATTGACGTTGTTTTTCCCACTCATCTTGGTATACCAACCCTAAAATTATTACACGAAGAGATTGAAGAGCCCAATGACATCCAAAGGAGAATCTTTCAGATTATAGAAGTTCAACAAAGAAGAGAAGCACTAGATCAGAGGACTGAAGCATACTAGAGCAAGATCAAATCAGACTTTGGCAAGAAAACCAAGAAGGAGATTTTTCAGAAAGGTGACTTGGTCTTGAGGTGGGATGCCAGAAGGTATGACAAGTCCAAGCATGGTTGAAAACCTATGGTTTGGCCCCTTTAAGGTGGCTAAATTTCTAGACAATAATAAATTTATCTTGCACAACCTAGGTGAGGCAAAGATCTTTGGAGGCCCAGTAAACGGGTGCTTCCTAAAACACTATTTTGTTTGAGGATCAGGAGGTTCCTATTGTACCATAGATGCTTTCCTTTTGTTTTTGATCATGTATTTGTATGCGAATAAATACTCCATATCCAAACAAAGGCACTGGGGTGTAGTTCCATTTTTTTATTCAATAAAAAAATGGTTGAGGCACAGTATCAGGTGACACAAGGCTGACTGACAAAAAAAAGGTAAGTAATGGAAGGTAAGAGCAGTTGTTTAATCCTAAGGCACCGATATATAGTTCTTAGCACCTCACAGGGACGAGTTATCCCCAGTTGGAGCCAATATTGTTACCTAGGTCTACACCCCTGCCCTCTTCTATCTCTCACGTTATCCATCCATCAATGTGGAGCTTTATTGTTGCTTGCTTGGCCTATTCCCCATTTGTTATTTTTCATGACCCATGTTTATATTTGTATATTTGCACCATCGTTTTGTTTTCTTGAAAGAGGTCACGTGTTTTGGTTTGAATTTGGAATACTTGTCATCATATTTTCCACTAACGAAGCATAGAGCAGGTCCACTGAGTCTTTTGTGTGTGCGCAGGAGATATCCATGTTCGACAAATCCATTGAAAGCTCAGTAAGCTTCTGCAGAAGCTAGAATCCAATCAGAGCATACCATATCAGACTCAAAATACACGCAAAAAAAAAGTTGACATGATCGACAGTGAAGATCTGGCGTTAATGCGAGATCGACAGTTCCTGTGGCATTTGGGGTTCCATAATGCGGAGAAAAGACTTTTTGTCGCAGATTTCCTAACTCCTGTGCTAATCCATATCGATGGCACCCCCACCCTCTAGATCAATGGCCACGGGTCATTTCAGCGCCGCAACATGCTCAGGCGTTAAAATCCTTGAGCAGGCCGAATTCTAAACCATCGTATTGCGGGGGAGCTATGTGGCAGCTTAGAGGGGATTTCGGGCCCAAAAGCGGTGTGGACCCAAACCACCCTCAGCAACTCCCAAAATCACGTGCTTATATGATGCCAGGTCATCAAGTCACCTCTACTCACCTCCACATAATACAAATCCTCTCATGTCATCCCTTATTGGTCAATTTCCTCCACGTCCTCCTGCTCGCAACCAGTCGTGTCTTCCCCAATGACCGATTGGATGACAACAATGAAGTTGTCCAGGCACAAATGGTAGCTGACGGGTCAAAATGGAATGCTCTTAGCCAACGAAATCTCTGTTACAAATAGATATCAAGGAGATCATCCCAGGTCGAGGATCGTTGGTTTTGGGACACTTCAGAAGATTACCTCTTCCTTGAGCATATAATGAAAATATCTGCATGGATAACCAATTATCCTCCAAAGGCATCAAATAGCTCGCAGGCATGCCATTACTCAACACAAAACACTATTTTGTCACTCCTAATTTTTTTGCCAATTACAGTTCATCCAGCGCATGCATCAATTCAGTCTCAAAGACAGTAGCAGTTTCAATTGTTCAGTACCAGAATTATTTAGCTTGAATTAATCAGTGGTCTTCTGTGTGTGATAAAAACCACTATTTTTTATTAAGTCCAGTGTGAAGTGCACATTTTTGTACTGTATGCAATGTTTTATTTAAGTTAATGATTTGTTCTACAATTAGTTATCCAGAGTTAGGTCTCAGTCCCAGATGGGCGAGAACCTTTGCAACTCTATTAAATATGCATTCTTTGTATGTTTTAAGGGTTGGGAGTTTTCAGGAAGAAAGATAGAAATACATCAGACTGGTTGGACCCATTCTATGCATGGATTAAATCTCTCTACCTCGTGAATATACTCTTGATGACAGTGTTTCGTTCAAATTTTCATGTGTTTTTTATCTTGTCTTGAATGCAGTTTTTTGTTTGTGCAAAGTACATTTCATTTCCTTCGAATATTGTATAACTTGTCTTTATTGATGTGCAACTTGTGAAAATAGCTAATGCTTGGTGAATATTTGTTCTTATTGCAACCTGTGGTATTAATTGTTTTTTTGATACATGTTTAATGCCTTGAAATGATATTTTAAGTATTGAACTTCTTGCAGCAGACTATCCATCAAGTAATTTTTTTCTTCCCTTTGTTTCCTATTATTTCACATGTCTGTCATTAGTGTGCCACCAGCCAAGGAGGACCCTCGTCCATATCATTTTTCCAATCCAACCATGCTTTTGTCTTGGTAGAACAACCCTCTGACCAACCAACAAAAAATTTAAAAGAAACAACCATTCTAAACTCATAGGTGACCTCGATTTTCCCTTTAGCAGTCAAGTGCAGACCTTAGGACCAATAGGATGAAAAAGTCTAACATCCCTTCTTGAAACTCTTGTTTAACAACATAATTGAAATCTCTCTAACAACTAAAACTCTTGGAATACCTTGAATATTTCCTTGTTTCCCGTCTTCATCAATACATGTGATTGTCTTGTTGTAATAGTCTAGGACAGCATGGTGTTTTTCCAACCAATCCATGCCAATTAGACAGTCATACGAACCCAATGGTGTGATGTTTACATCTACCTTTGTGCTAAGTCCATTCATGTCTATCAGACATTCTTTAACCAACTCATTGATCTTTATATTAGCTCTTGTGGCTAATTGAACTAACCAAGATTTCTTATTCTTACTTCTTTGCAAGTGAAATCTTTCAACAATGTTATCATTTATGTAACTATGGCTAGCTCCATAATCAATCAAATTTGTTATGGGTCGGTTACTAATCTTACCTTTCACTTATATCATGGGAGATTGATACTCTGCTTGCTTGTTTTCCAAGGCTACATAAATCTTTGGCATGTTTCCTCCCATGTCATCCACTGTTTTGGCCTCTTGAATGTTGTGGACAGTCCTCATTCTTTCTCCTTTGTGAGGGTAGTCCCGATATAAGTGATTTCCCTCACATCCCCAACATTGTACAGGTTGTTGCCTTGGCATTTTCCCAAATGTTTCCACAGTCTTGTGTTCATTTTGGGCTAACTGAACTTGTTGATTTGCTTGGTAGTTGTTCTTGAAAAGGGGTGGCTTAAAACCTTTATGTCTATGATCCTTCTTAACCTCCATCTTGTCATTCCAAGCCTTTTGGAAAATTGTTCTTCCTTTGTTTTGCTCATAAATATGTCTCGCTCTCCTTATGGATTCCTCCAAATTTTTAGGGTTATCATATTGAATCTTTTCACTATAGAAGGATGGAAACCCACTTAGAAACCTTTAGATTTTAACCTTCTCATCGTTTATGAAGTCAACATACTTCAAAAATTCAAAGAATTGCTTCTCATATTCCTCCATTGTCATGGTTCCCAACTTGAGTTCAAAGAACTCTTTCATCTTTCTTTCATAGTAATTCTCTGAAAAATATTTCTCTTGAAAATATCATTTGAACTGCCTCCATGAGATCCTCTTCTCATAAAGTTTCTTAGCTTGCTCAATTTGATCCCACCACATGGTTGTCTTTCCTTGCAAATGGTAGGTGGAAATTCTAGCTTCTATCTGGGAGGGGTAATCATGCAACTAGAAATATTTCTTCATTTCCAATAGTCAAGTCTCAGCCTCTTCTCCTTTCCTATTCTCACCATTGAAAGTTGGTGGTTTGATCTTCCTGAGCTCACCCTGCAAGATGTTTTCCTCGGGCCTTCTCCTTTTCCTTTGAATGGGTGACATACTTGGGTTTCTCCCTCGTCCTGAATTTGCATGAGTCCTTCTAGTGGACTTATTTTTATAATGATGACACCTACTCAGGCTTCTTGACTACCTATCATTTCCATGATCATCCCTTTTGCTATGGGATCTTGATGTTGACACTTGTCTAGCACTTGATGCTTTCTTGGCTCTAGAGTATTTGTTGACTTTCTTGTGCAGCATATTCAAACTTTGAAGTATCTCTTCTTGATCATTCATAATCCTTTCATTATCATCTATGTAGCTATGCACTTCTCTATGCATACTTCTCATAGTGACAGGCTTATGCCTATCTCGTCTTCCTTTGACTATGTCTCAGCATTCTCCATGCTGACATTCAAACCTCAGAGCTCTTCCTCATCTATGTAATATCCCTAATCAAATTCCATCAATACATTCCTCATATTAGAACTAAAGTCACTTTTTGTACGTCTAATTCTGCAAGAAATGTGCATGCAATAATCATTGTTGGAAACATGCATAGCATAAAACATTCCTTCCATTAGAATACATGTTATTTCTTTATCAATTTAAGAAGGACACATTTCACCAATTCAAATTTTGATTCCTTTTATGCACTCCTCTCTCAAACATCTTTCCAATGGTTGTAACCATGCCTCACATTGAATTCTCAGCGAAAAGTTACAACAATTACATGCTGCAATTTCCACCCTTTTACTACAACAAAAATATATTTATTAATTTATGAGAATTTTCGTTGACCAAATCAAAATTTTGAGTTGATATATATATTCTACTCCTCAATACCTTTCCAATGACTATTCATTTTCTCAAATCCAAGCTCCGAGCTTAAATTTATGGTCCGGAGAGGTTTAGGTTGTTTTACCCAATTTATCCCTACATGCTACAAGTGCCTTATTTCTCTTCCTACACATTTTCAGGTACCCATAACCAAAATTTGACTTCAGCATTGGCTTCTATGGGTCATAATCCTTCCATTGACTACCCATGTGCCCCAAATGGGCTTCTGAGCATAGAGTTATTCCCTTTAGAAGTAAAATTGGTGCCAAAATTTTACCCTTCTTGTTTTGGTTGTAACTTTCTCATACGAGCTCTATTTTGCAAACTCTTTAGCTCATTGTTTAGCTCTCTCTGATTTCTTTTATTCGAGATGCAAAGGCCAAGTTTACCTTGGTATACTATTATTCTATGGGTTTTGATTGGATAAAAATGTCGTTTAGGCCTTCAAAAATGCCCCGCGAGTTAATGACCTTCAAAAACCACAAAAAATCGCATAAAATGAATTGTTTTGTTTTGTTAACATCCCTTTAAATCTTACCCATTGATATCAAATCAAGAGAAACAACAACCTTTTATCTGACTCTATCGAAAATCGACGATTGCACTTTCCTTTAGATGTGCGCAACACTTTTCTCGATCTGTCGACGCGAACGTTGGCCATCAGCCCACTTCCTCGACAACTGATTTGCAATAAAAATGCCAAACCGACCGACTCAACCATCTATCATCGGAGATCCCGCTTGAAGAATACCTCTCAATTTTGTCAACGCCTGACCATCGACCATCGATCGATTCTTTACTGACATGGAAACTGCTGACATCGCATGACATGGGGATACTAATGTGGCATGCCATGTGGATGATGATTTCATTATCCATTTTTCCTTCATCGGTGATCAATCGCTTCTCTTGGAAGCCCAAACACTCTGTTGAATTGGTCGATTCTCAACCATTGGTGCATCGGTCATTGATGACTTCTCTTGTTTGATTCGAAATACTTCGCCGAAATTGATTGACCTTCAATCACCAGCCCATCAACCATCGAGAACTTTTGTTTCTCATTTGAGACACTTCGTTGAATCGATCGATGCCCAACCATCGATCATCGATGATTGAAAACATTTCAGTGGATTCAGCCAACCCCCGACCATTGGCCATCAGTGGTCAGAGATGTCTTATGGTTGAACTAAATTTTTCGCCATTTTGGCCAACCCGACCATCGACCATCGATGATTTCTCTTGGTGAACTTTAACACTTAGTAATTTTTTCACTTTTTTGTCATTGATATAGACCATCGATCTATCATAAGGGATGATCTTGGTCATTGATTGTATCAACTTCGCCGAACTCTACTCACCTTCATTCATCGGTCGTCGGCCATCGACATTTTCTCTTAGTGAATTTAGAACACTTCGTCAAACTCATTGATCTAACCATCGATCGTTGGTGGATTCTATATCGAGCCTCACACTTAGAAAATTTTGACAAAAACCCAAGTGAATTTGGGTCGTCGATCTCATCCATTTCAAAACCCCTGAAATGAATCCTGGCCATTGGTTTACCCACCTTTAAAATGACTGAAACCTTATGAATTTTTAAATTTATCAAGGCAAATCTCGATCATTGATCTCGAGATCAAAAGAGATCTCAACCATCAATTTACCAAACTGTCTGCAACTCTACAGGTGGCCATTAAAACTCGAATTTCGACCATTCTAGGTCAAATTTTACTGCTCTACTCCATTAATCTTCTTAAACCATCCAGACTCATTCAAACTTGAATTTTACCCATGGATTTGGGGATTTCTCTATGAATTCTCTGTTTTTCCCCAAATCTATCACAAAAAAAATATGCAACAACAAATTTCACCAATTTGCTCTCGTTCGAGCCCATCCAAGCCCGGTGTTTGAACTAGATGCTCTGATACCATAATGTAATGTCCACCAACCCAATCGAGAGACATTATAGTGCGGAATACACATAAAAACGAAATTTGCAGCTAACTAATTTAATTCTTTAACTGTTAGTCGATTTCCTATAGCTTACAACTACAAATTAAAAAAAATTTAGTTGTTGTCTATAACCATAAATTAGATGCATCTACAATGTATGAAAATAACATGAATGCAACTTAATAATTTACACAACAACATATAAATCGTTCTCAAATGCACAGAGTTCATGCACAACAAATAAACTCATGAAATAACTCAACAACAAGATAAAACACTTATCTTTTAACGATGGTTGTGCAACCAGCTGTGTGGGACAGACGTTCCACCTATCTGTAGGTTGATTGTTCCAAATCTCAACAACCAGTAACCCCCAAGCTGAGGCTAGTAATCCACAAAAGAGGGTGGTCTCTCACTATCCACTCATTACTTAGAAAACTCGCAACCCACTGATATCTTCCTACAACTATCTTGATTTTCCACCAACTCTCTTCCTCTTGACCTTCCCTACCCAAGGAATGTACCCCTTCACCGATCTCAGTCCCTCGGGCGTCTCGTTCATTTTTCAGATTCTCTCTGGCACGAGTAGCTAGGAATCTCTTAGCTGGGAACTCAGGGAACTTGTTGCTAGGAAATTACCAGCGAGCCAACAAGGAAAACTATCAACAAACCAACAACAAACCAATAGAAAACACTTGTTGTTACAATGCAACTCTCCTAGGAGTTCACTCTTCAAGCCTGACAACCTAATTCTTCTGTTTCTAGCTCCAAATACGCTCCATCATGCTCTAAAATTCTCCCTCCCTGGTTGCACTAACTCCAAGCTCTCTCCCTTTCTCTCTACTTGCTCCTCATGCAAAAACTCAATGTGTAAAATTGCTCTATCAACCCCCATGTGCCCAATAAATTTTGGATGTGACTACTCACACCCACCCTCTTACATGTATTCAATGATTGGCTTTAGGAACACTCAATCAGAATTTAGGAGATTCATACACCAATAGCAAAATTTAGGAAATATAGGTGGAATTAATATACATGGGTAATTCCCCCTTGAACCCCTCTTGGCCATTATCTTAGACACTCCCCCTCTTGTGGCTTAATTCTACCCCCATATTTGTCCATGTCCCCCTTAGTAGTTGGCATCACATTTTATTATTAAACATCAAAATAAATTTGCATATTACCTCGCTTTGGCCACAGCCACACATTATATCTAGATTAAGCATAAATTAAACTGGGGATTATATTGGGGATGTTACGCTCTTCAAGTGTCTTCACCAACCACTTGAGTTTCCTCAACATTTTTGTAGTCTCTTCATTGTCTAATTTAGAACTAGACAATTCTATATTTTTAGTAACATCCAAAATATGTCTCATGCAATTCTAAATTTTCAAATTACCTTATACTTTTCTATGGTACCATCAGATATGTATTGTCTTAAAAGTCCATATAAAGGCAATTTCTCTCTTTTC
>JASDQU010422818.1:0-10006 GCA_032191745.1 Picea mariana
TGACATTGGGTAGGATTGGTTCCAGTTACGCCAGTTTGCCTCTTCATATCTAGCTTTTATCCTTACTACAAACTGCGTGATAACAATCACCAATAAAATATCTCAAATCACTTCCTGCACATTCACATTGAAACTCGTGCAAGAAGTCCTTGCTTGAGCTACATTTCTCAACATAGTTCTGGCAATACTAGTACTTTTTCCTTAGACCTTCCACTTCTAAGACATCGTACAACCCTAGTGGATAGTCAAAGGGTTCAAGCCAACCTTATTCATTTGATGGGAAAGGAAAGTATTGTAATTATCATAAGAAGTGTGGTTATTCCACTGGCGAATGTAGAACTCTTCAATCCAATAAAGAATCTAATGTTCTTTTCACATAACAACCACTTGAATACACTATTGTCATAATAGTGCAACAACGTGAAGATGCAGATCAGATTATAGTTGACAATCTAGTTGGTCCAAATCCATGGGTTATTTTGATGACCAAAGATTATGTAGCAAGTTCAAAGGAAGCCTCCTTCACACAGAATTGCCAGGTAAAAAATTGCTTGGTTTCTCTTATCATAGATAATGGCAGCCACATAGACCTACTATCTTAGAAGCTAGTTTCATATTAACAACTTCTTTCTACAACTCATTCTACTCCCTATCACTTGGTTTTGTTTAAAGAAGTTGGGAATAAAACATTGGTAACAAGGTAGTGTGTATTCACTTTTTCCATTGGACCCTTGGATATAATTCATTGTGATCTCACTCCACTTGATTGTTATGAGTTAATTGTTGGGCATCTTTACTCTTTATTAGTGTGATCGATATGATGGGTAGACCAACACCTAAAACCTTTAAATAGATGGTAAATTATACAAACTTGTTAGTTTCTTTTAGTTACTCTGAACTTGTTCTCTAGAAACTTCCTTGTTCCAGAAGCTTCCCTATTTTAAAGCTTCTTTGTTTTTTAGAAGCTTCCCTTGTTCTCTCTCCATATATCCCTCGGAGAGGAGCAATATGAGACACAACAACAACATCAACAACAATAAAATGTGAGAGAACTATGTGAGGAAGCAATGTGAGTTTTTGTTTTGAGTTAATAAATCTATGTGATTTCGAGTATTGCAAATTTTCTGTTGTTTGTTGTTCATACTTTTCAGTTAGCCATTTGTTTGTAGATCTAGCATAGAAACAACAGTTTTGAGAGTCTATTGAGTTTCTAGCTTTCTAGGGTTTGTAGTTTGCATGTCTGCTTACCATGTATAGAAATTTTAATAGAACTCACTTTTGCCCACCTCTACTTTACTTTTTGGCAAGTAAGCAATGAAGCATATTAATGTCTGTAAGTACTTAGCACTCGGTGTTGTCTGACAAGCAAAATATGATAACATAGGAAAGATCCCTTCTTTGGGATTCAGGTTATTATAGATACTTATTGCTATGTTTTTGAAGAGCCTACAGGATTACCTCCTATTTGAACCATCCAACACAACAATGATTTGGTTCTTGATTCTTCACTCCTTAATTTTTTTGCATATTGCACCACACCTATCGAGAGTGTAGAGAATCAGAGATAGAGATGCAATTGCACAAATTTCTTGAAGATTGTAATACCTGTTAACACTTATCTTTGTGGTTCTCTAATACTAATTGTACCTAAGAAAGAATAGAATGAATGGAGATTCTAGACAAATTATAAAGCATTAAACAAGATAATCATGAAAAATTGGTACCCATTGCCCTAGGTTAGATGAACTCATAGACCAATTAAAGGGGTTAGGTATTTTAGTAAATTAATCTCACCTTGGCTATCATCAGAGACACATAAACCCTTCAAAAAGCATTAAACAAGATAATCATGAAAAATTGGTACCCATTGCCTAGGTTAGATGATCTCATAGACCAATTAAAGGGGTTAGATATTTTAGTAAAATTGATATCACCGTGGCTGTCATTAGGGACACATGAACCCTTCAAATGCTTGGAAAACAACTTGCAAAACAAAATATGGTCTTTATGAGTGGCTACTCATTCCTTTGGTATTACTAATGCTCCAACCATAGTCATGAATCAATGGAATTGTTTGCCCACATTTGGGAAAATTTATAGTGGTCTATCTTGATGACATAGTGGTCTACAGTAGCAACTGGGAGGTCCATATTCAACATGTTCATATAGATCTAAGTCTTCCGTGGCAACATAAGTTGCAAAAGTCTTTCTTTGGGTAAACTTTCATTCATTATTTGGCTTTTGTTATTGACCACAATGGTGTACATGCAATTCTAGATAAAATCAAAGCCTTTTAGGATTGGCCCAGTCCATCTAAAACTACAAATCTGAAAGGATTCCTTGGTGGTATGAATTTCTACAGAAAATTCATTTGACATTTCTCTCCCATTGCCATGCTACTTCATCAATTCTCTAATTAGAATCATTTTTTATGGAATGTTGCAGCAAATAAGGATTTTCAGTGGTGCAAGGATGTCGTTTKCTCAACTCTAGTGCTTTCTCTTCTTAATTTACATCAACTCTTTGAGATACACACAAATGCCTYAGATTATGCCATATGTGTTCTTAAAGGGAGACCATYCCATTACATATCACTCAGAGACATTTTCTATACTGAAACAAACCTATAGTGCATATGATAAAGAATTCTATGCATTGGTCTAAGCACTCAAGCAATGGAGGCACTGCATCAATGGTAAGGAAACAATCATTTGTGTTGATCATCAACCCCTTATGTTTTTGAATTCATCGTCCAAGATTTAGGAACAAAGACACATTAAATGGGCTTCTTATCTTCAATGATTTCATGTTGTTATCAAGTACAAAAAGGGAATTGCTAATAAAGTCGTCGATATGTTGAGTAGACCTCCTTCCAATGTTTTACATATTTTGACTACTAGGTTTGGTGCATATGAAGTTTGGAAGCCACTCTATTCTTGAGATTGACATTTTGGGTATATTCTCACCTCTCTACAACAACCTTTTGTTAGAATCTATGATTAAACACATCTTTGGAGTCAGTCAATACACCTTAGGCAGTTAATTGATAGTCGACTAAGACAGGTTTCCACTAGTTAGATTGGACCAATTGAGGTGGTCTTGACCTAGTTGGTACTAATTGACTATGTGCTCAAGAAGGATGAAATGGTGGATTGTCTAATCGCTTTGGGGCTGACTTGGCTGATCAAAGTTGATCATACCAAAAGGGAACTGGTCACGCTCAAGTATATATCGATGATCTCTTAGATTTGTCTATCAATCAATAATGAAGAAGATTTTGTGATATCTTATGATGTTACATGTGCTTCAATGCTATAACGATTTTTATTAACACCTTTGATTTCTCTTGGATTTTGAGTGATCTACTTTTGCAACACCGCTATTTTCCAACATCGTATTAGAGCTCGAGGGTTAGAGATCTTAGTTTGATTTTGCAAGGCAGTGGAGGTTTCACATCATAGGGAGATTGTGGATGATGGATGCACCCTTGGAGAAGTTGAAATTCTCAAGGAGATTGACTTGATTGAACTTACAAGGTTCTTTCCACGGATCAAGGTTTGCAGAAGTGAGATGAGTTTATTCAGGAACTTGTGGTGTTCAATGGGAACAACAATGGCATGTGGGCCCAAGATATGGAGACTTTGTGGAAGAGGAAGGCATTGTGGCAGTTTACTATGGTTCTTGATTGAAAGATGATCATGAGAACTTCTTTATCAATGGAAAGAATGATGAAGTGGTAAGTGTCATGACAACCTACATCTCAAGGGAGATTCACTTCCATATTAGTGGACTTGATTGTCCGAATGAAGTATGGAAGAAACTAAAGAAGTTATTGGATATGGTTGATGAAAGGCAAGTTATGCAACTTGAAAAAGAGTTGATTTCTCTTGATTCTTGAACCTCTCTCTTTCAACAAGATTGAGGATTATTTGGCTTGTGTTAAGGAACTACTGTTGAAAATGGGTGAATGTGGGAAAGACTTTCCATAGAAGGGTTGATATAATTGATCCTAATGAACTTGAAATCACCCTTTGACATTTTCAGCTCCACATTCCATGCGATTTGGACTTAAGGAAAGAAGATGGTAAGGATTATACCTTTGATTCTTCTTGTACTTTATTGATTAGGGCACATGAAAAGCTGCTTGATGAAGGTAAGTTTGATAGCAAGCAACGAGCCCATTTCATCAAGGGAAAGGGGCGATAGAATTATAAGGAAATAGGTTGAGATGGCAAGACAGAAAGAAGTCACGGAGGAGATCATGATTTGAATATTGATGCTCCAATCGACAGAAGGAAACAATTGATTGACACTCAAAAACAGACTAAGAAGGGGAAAAACAAGAAAACTTATCAGTATTGTGGTAAGACAAGACACATTGAGAAGACAAATTGGAAGAAGATCGGTGTTGGAAGCAGACTAGTAACCTTGATGTTGATGATTGCAACTTCGTGAGACATTTTCCAGGTTGTACTCCTTGATGGACTAAGCTGGGTTGACCTGTGACGATACTCCTCGATGGATTGAGTTGAGTATGGCACATATCCATGGACTAATAAGTTGTACTGGGTTGGTTCCCAGTGACCCTTGGGGTGTAGCCTATGTGGTTGGGATATTTTCCAGGTCGTACTCCTCGATGGACTGAGCTGGGTTGACTTGTGATGACATGCCGGGTTGGTGCCCAACGACCCTTGGGGTGTAGCCCATGTGGTTGGGATATTTTCCAAGTCGATGGACTGAGCTGGGTTGACCTGTGACGATACTCCTCGATGGACTGAGTTGAGTATGGCACATATCCATGGACTAATAAGTTGTACTGGGTTGGTTCCTAGTGACCCTTGGGGTGTAGCCCATGTGGTTGGGATATTTTCCAGGTCGTACTCCTCGATGGACTTGAGCTGGGTTGACTTGTGATGACATGCCGGGTTGGTGCCCAATGATCCTTGGGGTGTAGCCCATGTGGTTGGGATATTTTCCAGGTCGTACTCCTTGATGGACTGAGCTGGGTTGACCTGTGATGACACATACAGTATGTGGGTGTAGCCCTAGTGTACTCTAGTGGGTTGTGGCCCCTAGACGAGATGAGAAGGTCCACATTGGTTGTAGCCATGTGTGCCGTGATGGAGGAGACCTTTCACTATGACGTCAGAGAAGGAAGAAGGCAGAAGCCTTGCGCTGAAGACCTAGAGGTTCAAGTCGGCCTTGTTGAGAGGCACCACTTGGATGTGACAATTCACACGTTGGACTTGTATATATAGGAGAGCTGTCTCCCATTTGGAGATATCACTTTGGATCATTCTCTCTTGTGTATTTCCGCTCTCTTGGACTAGTGTGCTGTCTTTGGAGTAGTAGCACCATTCTTCTTTCTATTCTTGTATCTTCTCTTGGACAAATATTATAGTGAAAGGTTGCTGGGTTTTCTTCCCTTGTGCAGAAGGGTTTCCCGAGATAAATTCTTGTGTATCTTGTGCATGGTTATCTTCTTGTGATCTTGGTTATTTACTACAACTATTGTATATGGTTTAGGCATCATTTATGCTTCTGCTAATGTGAAATGATAAAGAAAGTTAATGAAATCTGAACAAGCATAAAATTCAATATGGTTTCAGAGCAACGTTCTTGAAGAAGCCATTTGCACAAGTTCGCTAACCCTCTTCTGCAACTTGCTAGCTCTTTTCTGTAGTTCACTAGGGTTTGACTGCAACTGCACTTTTCCTTGTCAAGCTCGTTGAAAACATTTCCCTAGGTTGTTGGGCCTAATTCCTCCAAAGATCAGTGTGCCCTACCCTAGCGCATCTCTTGAACCCTTAGATTGCAGATTGGAGAAGTTTGAATTTTTGGAAATTTTTTGGTCTAAGGGTTTTTGTAGCCATGGTGACAAGCGTTCTAGTGGAAGATAGGCTTGATGGAGCATCTAACTTCAACTCTTGGAAGTTTAGACTAGTCATCACTCTAAAAGAGAGTGATTTGATGAAGTTTGTGGAAGAGGTTGTGCCAGAGCTTGATAATGCTTCAGAGAAGTCTCAGTGGAAGAAGAATGATGCAAGAGCTTGAAGGATCATCATCTACTCTGTGAGAGACCCACTTGATTCTACACATCTCCAAATTGAAGATAGCTAAAGAGATGTTTGACACCTTGAAGAAGTTGTTTGAGAGAAACAACACCAACAGAGCCATTGCCTTGAAGCACCAACTTTAGAACGTTAAGATGACTAAGGCAAATACAATTGCCACCTTCTTCATGAAGATATCTGAGATCAGAGATCAGTTGGGTGCCATTGGAGAGATCATCTCAGATAGGGAATTTTTTACATTGACTCTTAATGGTCTTCCAAGCCATTGGGAGCCATTCATTCAGAGTATTAGTGGGCGATCCAAATTGCCCAAGTTTGATCGGTTATGGGCAGATTGTACTTAGGAGGAGAGCAGACTTGCAGCCAGATGTGTGCAAAGTTCTCATCATGATGAAAGTCATGTCCTTGCCTCTTATGTAAGGAAGGGCAAAGGAAGAGGACGAGGTTCCGACAAATCATTCAAAGAAAGAAATCCTAGACTAGTGCTTGAGCATAAAAAGAAGGATCTTTCAAAGGTTCAGTGCTTCAAATGTGAGAAGTTTGGCCACTATGCCAAATAGTGCCCTTTGTGGAAGAATAAAAAGCAGCATGCCTCCACCACTGATGTTGACCAAGAGCCACCCCAGAAGAAGTCAAGGAAAGCAAGCAAGGAAGTTGAAGAGTTCTTCTTCATTTCAACTCTCTCAGGTATGGTTCCTACTAGTAGTGATATTTGATTGATTGATGGTGGTGCTTCCAGACATATGAGTGGATACAGAGAGCACCTCACATATATAGTAGAGAAAGACTCTCGGTTGCATGTTGTACTTGGTGATGATGCCAGTTAGACTCTAGTACCCCGCTTCATTTGAGTGATGTATTGTTTTTATCGGGGATGAGAAGGAACCTTGTCTCTATTTCAGCCTTGGAGGACAAAGGCTACAAGGTTGCCTTCTCTGATAGTAAGGTTCTTGCATGGCACAAGAACTCTGGTATGGAATCAACCCGTGTGATTAGTGTTCGAGAAGACAGTTTGTATAGATTGATAGTTCGAACAATTCAGGCCTTGGTGCATGATTCTATCAGTCTGAGTGAGTTATGGCATATGAGACTTGCTCATTTGCATTATAGAGCTCTTTCCGCTCTGGGGAAGATGGTGACAGGTCTTCCACAGCTTCGTGTTGAACATGATGGCATTTGCAGAGGTTGTGCTCTTGGCAAGAATGCCAAGGGGTGTTTTTCTTGTAGTGACAATAGATCGAAGGGGATCTTGGACTTGGTGCATTCAGATTTGTGTGGGCCTATGACAATTGCTTCATTGAGTGGATACTTATACTATGTGATCTTCGTTGATGACTACTCCCGAAAGACTTGGATTTACTTTTTGAAGTCCAAGGAATTTGAAGAAGTTCTTGGCAGGTTTCAGGAGCAGAGATCACAGGTTGAGAACCTGATCGGAAAGAAGATTAAGATACTAAGATCAGATAATGGAGAGTACACCTCCAAGGGTTTTTGTGATTTCTGTGTTGAGGCAGGGATGGAGAGTACATTGTTCCTTACAACCCCCAACAGAATGGGGTTGCAGAGAGAAAGAACAAGTCTATTGTTGAGGCAGTGAAGGCGATGATTCGTGATCGGAGTTTGCCTATGCCTCTGTTGGCAGAGGCATCCATGACCACTGTGTATGTTTAGAACAAGAGCCCTCATAAGATTTTGAAGAATATGACTCACGAGGAGGCCTTCATTGGAGTGAAGCTTGAGGTTGGACACTTCAAGATATTTGGGTGTCCTTTTTACATCCACGTACCCAAGGAGAAAAGGACGAAGTTAGACCCTTCAGGAAGGAAGGGTACATTTATTGGGCACAGTGAGTCTTTGAAGGCTTATCGAATCTACATCTCAGATCAGAGACAAATTGAGGTGAGCAGGGATGTTTCCTTTGAGGAGGTAGCCTTCAGGAGATCTAGAGGATCTCACATGGAGATTGATAGTGAGAGGCATGAGGAGCTGGTATCTTCTCCCCCTCACCCTTCAACAGTTCAGAGGGAGCCAGTTGAGCCCATGGAGACAATTTAACCTATTGATCCAGTTGATCTTGAGGATCATGTTGATGTTCCCAGAGATATTGTAGTAGGCCGGATGGGCTCGTCAGATTTTGCTGGAAGCAGAGGGACATGGAACTCCTCGTGGTACTTTTAGAGAAAGTAAGAGACCTTAGAGATTCTCGAGCTATGTTGCAGCGATGAGCCACATCATTGATTTTGAGCCATCCTGTTATGAGGAGGAATCCAGTCAACAGGTATGGAGAGATGCCATGATGGAGGAGTATCAGTCCATCATAGAGAATGATGTATGGCATATTGTTTTGAGACTTGAGGGGAAGTCTATGGTGACTTCCAAGTGGATCTATAAGATCAAACATGTAGCTGACGGGAGCATTGAGAAGCACAAAGTGAGATTTGTGGCTAGAGGATTTTCTCAGGTAGAGGGAATAGACTATGAGGAGACATTTGCTCTTGTTGCTCGGTACACCTCCATTTGGACAATCATTGCCCTTGCTTTAGCCATGGGTTGGAGACTATATTAGATGGATGTGAAGACAACCTTCCTCAATGGAGAGATTGAGGAAGAGGTGTACATCGAGCAACTAGATGGTTTCGTGATTCATGTGAAGGAGTCTCATGTGTGCAAGTTGAAGAAGGCCCTGTATGGACTCAAGCAGGTACCTCGAGCTTGGTATGCGAGGATTGATGGATACCTAATGAGTTTGGGTTTCAGCAAGAGTGTTGCTGATGCCAACCTGTACTATAAGATTGTTGATGGTGAGTCCCTGATTTTGATCCCGTACGTTGATGATTTATTTCTCACCGGAGCAGAGCGTCTCATTGCTTGGTGCAAGCATGAGTTGTCCTATGAATTTGAAGTGAATGAGCTTGCCATGATGCACTATTTCTTGGGACTAGAGGTGTGGCAGAGAACTGATGAGATCTTCCTGAGTCAGGGAAAGTATACAATTGAGATTCTGAGGAGATTTGGGATGTTGGACTGTAAGTCCATGGCCACATCGATGGTGTCGAATCTGAAGAAGTTGAGTAAGTCCTCTTTCGATTCAGAGTTGATTGATCCGATTATGTGTAGACAATTGATTGGATCATTGATATATTTGGTTAACACCAGACCAGATATTTTCTATGCAGCGAGTGCACTTAGCCAGTTCATGAGTCAGCCGAGACAGTTGCATTGTGTAGCAGCGAAGCATGTGTTGAGATACTTGCAGAGCACAATTGGATATGGCCTGAGATATGCTTCCAATGTTGACATGAGATTATAGGGATATGCTGATTCTGATTGGGCATGGAGCACAGTTGGCGGGAAGAGCACCTCAGGGTGTTGCTTCAGTTTGGGGTCGACCATGGTTTCCTGGTGTAGCAGGAAACAAACTTCTGTGGCCTTGAGTACCACAAAAGCTGAGTATATTGCAGTATGTATGGAAGTACACAAAGCAGTGTGGCTTCAGAAGCTCCTTGCAGGATTGTTTGGGCAGATGCTAGATCCCACCGTGATTCATTGTGATAACCAGAGCCGTGTGAAGCTCTCAGAGAATCCAGTATCTCATGACAGATCGAAACATCTTGAGATCAAGTTTCATTACATTTGAGATATGGTGCAGAGGAAAGTAGTATTGGTGTAGTACCTTCCTACAGATGAGCAGATTACAGATGTTCTCACCAAGCCCCTTGCCAAGTCGAAGTTAGAGTACTTCTGTGATAAACTTGGAGTGGTAGAGAATGCCCCTCTTGCTGAGAGGGAGTGTTGCTGTAAACTTCGTGTCGGGGAAAGTGTCGGCGAGGGTGGCGGAGACATCATGTCGGCGACATCGGCGGAAAATGTCGGAATATGTCGGAATATGTCGGCAAGACCTCAAAAAAATACAAAAACAATCATTTTTTTCA
>JASDQU010422826.1:0-10093 GCA_032191745.1 Picea mariana
AATATGCCATTGGGAGACACAAATCCCAAAGAAAATGATGATGTGGCACAAATTTTGTCATTTTCCTCAAGGAACTTTTGCCAAAAGTTGATTTCCTTGAAATGTTTTACTTTTGAATAAAATAATGTAATTAAATTTTAAATCAAATCATATTTAATTTAATTTAAAAAAAAAAAGACAAAAAACTTTTAGGTTGGTCCACTTGTCACTTTTCCAAAACTGACAAGTGTTTTGTGACCTCACTCTAGCCTCCTCTTCTCTTATAAATGAGATGAAGGCCTTTGTATTAAGGATGACTTGTTGAATATAATAGCTAATATCTACTATTTTCTCAGAGTTCTTAGTGATTGTGCTTATTTTCTCTCATTGGGTTGTTGGGATTGAATATTTATTGGTTGAGGATTGAGGTATAGTTGAGAATTATAGTTATGTTATGTATTTCCTTGAGGGATTGGTTAACTAGGTGTTTCTTATTATTTCAATAGATTTGACTTGCTTATTTTTCTTAACTAAAAACTCTTTCACATATAATTTTTGTCATTGTTTGTGTAGGTTTCTTGAAATATTAGAGAATACCGGCCTTATTTGGTAGCTAGGAGGTCTAGGGGTCCTTCAAGACATCCCTCAATCCCACCTTTCCTTGTTGGTTATAACGGTATTTTCCCTCTCTTTCAACTCATTTTTTATCTCTTAATTTTATATTCTTTATTGGTGATACCATGAGTAGGTAAATTAGCCATTTTGGTCGGTTTTCCCTTCCAGGACAACCTTCTTTGTTTGTTGTTATAATTGTAGATTTAATTTTTGTTTCCTTTATTTTCATTTCTATTTATAAAATTGATCTAGATTATTTTCGGCACGAAATGAGAGTGGAGATATAATAAATAAATGTACAGAGATATCTCGGATATCCAATATTATAATAGAAATGTATCAGAGATGCAACCATAAACACAGATATACAGTATACACAATTTTCTATTAATGAACAAAAATGTGCAAAGACTGTAAAATACAGAGTGAAAGACTCGCTAGAATGGTGGCAACTTATCTCTGAGAAGAGATGTGACGGCTACTTGCATCCATGAGAAGATAATTTTACAATGAGGCTCCACAGGCCTTTTTATCATAAAGAAAATCCAAAACCCTAACCCCGGAAGATGAAAAGCCAACAGTTTTGTGGACCCCGTTTTGGGTAGTTTGGTGTATCAACTTTTCGATGGCGTAACTTTGGCATACGATCTTTGTTTGGGGCGCACGATATCTTGTTGGAAAGGTATCATGGAGGAGATTCATTTTGGGGGCTCAGTCAGAACCTTTGGCTATCATTGAGAAACTCTATCCTGAAAAATTGTCATTTAGGCCCTCAAAATGGCCTCAGAAGTTAAAAACTATTAAAAATAGTAAATTACCAAAATTCCCATAAAACTATTTTGAGCCAGTTGGAAAAGGTGGGTGGTCACTAATATCCACCTGGATCAATCCTCCCTCCTTATGAAGTAATGGTGTCCATTGCATTGAGTGGTCGAGGGAGAGGGAAAAGAGTTTGTTGAATCTACATCTTGATGAGTTGCTTGCCTTGTTGGAGAAGTTGCGTTGCTTAGCTTTTTGAAGGTTGTCAGGAACCTGTGGCTGGAAGGGTTGGAACTTTTTAACCAGTCTAGCTACATGAGATTTCTGTGTGTAGAAGGAATATTTGTGCTTTTCTACAGTCTTTTCGACCTGATTCTTTTGGATAGAAGGTGCTTGGGCGAAGGTTGTAGTGGTTGCAATATCCTTCTGTTCACCTTTTGAACAAATTGTGAAGAAGCTAAATTTTGTAGTATGAGATACTACCTTGTAGCACTATTTAGGTGGGACAGTAGTTGAAACCACCTCTGGTATTCTGTAGATATGACCCCCCAGATTAAAAATGACACTACAGGGTCAAGACTCATAGATAGCATGGCGCTTCCACATATATGGCTGGCCCAAGAGAACATCACAGACATCCAATGGGGAAACATCACATAATACCTTATCTTTGAAGGGGTGGATGTTGTATGAAAATAGACACTGTTGGTTGACACAGATATCTCATCCCTAGCAAAGCCACCCAATGTTGTATGGTTGTGGGTGTCGTGTTGTCGACAATCCCAACTATTTGTCGCCCTCTGTTGAGACAAGGTTCTTCTAGCTTCCGCTATCAATCATAAAATGTAGCGGGATCCCCTTCAACCACATCTGTGAATGAAAAAATCACTCCCCCTCTTCAGGATCTATTGGTTCTTCTAGTTTAATTGTTGTGGTCACAACAATAGAAATGGGGTCTGCGTCAAAGATCTATCTTCTGTTAGTATTTTCTGAATCAGGGTTTGGCTCCTTGTCTTTGATTTCGTCCACCAATGATTGTTTTGAGAGACATTCATCGGTGTTGTTCCAGGGGATTTTGTGGAAAGCGCACCATTTTTTGGTGTCCTTCTTCGTCTTCCCGTGACGCTTCTTTTCCTGTGGATTGGACTAGTTTTTGAGAGGCTGTTTGTTAGGGCCATATTTATCATACTTTGGTTGTTGCGGATTTGCATACCCAAACTCCCATTTGTTCTGGTGCTTAAATTTCTACTCGATTTTAACAGCATATCGATAAGCAGCACCGAGTGATGAGATGTCCAAAAAATCCACTTCAATTTGGATGTATCTGTGTAGAGCCCCCAATATTTCAGAACCAAATTTCATTCAGAGTCTTTGATACCTAGCTTGGTGCACAAGATGTGGAAGGTATTGGTGAACTCTAAAACTGCTTGGCCCCTCGCTTTTTGTAGTGTGTTCCATCTCATATACTAGTTTTACACATCAAAATTAATCATTACGACAATGGCCTAATGTCGTCGTTATCAATATTACAAGTGTCGCATTTTGATCACAAGTGTCGCAAGTGTTAGAAAAAGAATACTGTCATACTGTCTATGTCATTCCTATAACGACATCAGAGGGACACTTGAAATACCTCAAACAACTGATTTGGAAGAAGAGGAATGGGTTAACAAAGTTTTTAAACCTTTTGCCACTGTAAAATCCACTCAAAAGACATTTTTGGAGAGGAGCACTCCCATATACACTGACAGGGAGCGTTGACGCTCTGTGCACCCTTTTAGGGGAGCATTATAACGCTCTAGTGCCCCTTTTGGGGGATCACTACCTTTTCTGGGCAAAATTTGGTTTGTTGAGAAGAATTAGGGAAATATCCCTTCAATCTCTTAAGGAAGTTGGATTCAAATCCTTGGTCAAGTCATGATCTTAGGGAAGATCCATAACTGAAGGAGGAGAATCCTCAACTTACCCCAAAGATATCTCAAGTGGTTGGGCCTCTCCAAGCCTATATAAGGAGGTATTCTCATGGTGAAGGGGGAATGGAAAGTATTGTGAAGCATCTAACTTATGATCTCATGAGGAAGATGTCATTTGGAACATCATTATTTTGTGTGTGGACTGTTTAAGCAAGGGTTTGGACAAGGAGAGCTTGATGAAGCTGTCGTACTCACATCTATGGCTGTAAGTAACACTTTTCTCTCATTAATACAATCAATGCTTGGCCTGTTTCTTTCAATTTTTCCCCCACCCAGATAGATGAGTACCTCTTTTTAATTTAACGAGCTCGAGGAGGGTAACACATGCTCGATATAACTCACCTTCAGTAAGTTCCTCTTCCTTTTGTTTAACGAACTGGAAGAAGTAAGAGTTTGGTTCCATATGGGCCCTTCAGTGAATGATGGTTTAACGAGTCCAGAGAAGGTAAACTCAGTGGTTTTTCATATTTAGAGAGTCTGAAAATAACTTAAAAATGACTTCAATGTGGTCCTTTTTCGTAATGTTAGTCTCACGAGGCCAAAAAAGAGATAAACAACCACTTGAAAGACGCCCTTTCAAACCTTTTAACGAGTGTGAAAGGAAGAAAGATCACTCAACAATATTTTCATGTTTAGAGAGTCTAAAAAGAGCTTAAAGATGACTCTAGGGGGTTCCTTTTTTGTGTATCCATACGGGTCTGAAAAAGAGATAAAAGTTTACCTGGATGCATTCTCATGTATTTATGAGTACGAGAAAGAACAAAGACTAAACTCGGTATGCCCCTAGCTTGAAAGCTAGTGGCTTAACTCCAGAATGATCATCAAAGGATGGAGACATTCCCTCCAAGCTTCAATTCATTCATCGACTTTGAGGTTGTCACCAATTTCTCTACTATATGAGAAAAAGGAGAAGGGTGGATGAAAAGAAGGTTCAAGAGAGGTGACTATTTCATTTTTAACGAGCTTGACATAGGAAAATAACTATGCTCAGGGTTATAGGTTCGATCCCCAGATTGTTGTTTCATTTTTTAACAAGCTTGCTACATAGAGGAAAACTATGCTCAAGGTCTTTGTTTAATTTTTTAGCGAGCTTTCTATAGAGAAGAGAAACTATGCTCATAGATTCTCCTTGATCATGGCTTCCAAGAGAATAACACTATGTAAGGACACCATGTCAAGGGACAAGACTCATTCATGGATTCCAAGAGATATTTACTGGATGCAAGAACATTACTCTGGAAGGAACACATGTTGAGGGTCACGACAGGGGTAAGGAGATCAGGATCCAACAACCCTACCGAAGAGATCACCATGTCCACTACCGGATCCAAATCATCAGAAGTTGAAATCATGGGAGATGATGGGAAATCAACATTAGGAGGGGAGATAGAGTGTATATCTTCTCAAATTTCTTCACAAGGGGAAGAAAAGAGGTGGTTATTATCCTGAGGTAACTTGTCAATGCGAAGCATTCCCAGAATAGATTCATCAGAAGTAAAAATTGGGGAAATGTAGTCGATCACAGATGACAAAGAACTTAACTGTGGTGGAATCGAGCGATTTTCGGGTGCCAATAGATTTTGGTCATCTGAAGAGGAAGAAGCGGATTGGATAGAAACGTATGATGTTTCGACTAAACTAAGTGGCATGGTGTCACCTAGTGCATCGAATTCCAATGGACTAGGTACAATCCAAGGGTCAAATGATTCCAAAGATTGATAAGCTATGGTCAAAATCATATCGACAGTGGCAATATAATGTGTAGTCGGTGGAAGTGGTGTAGGGAAGGTACCCATGAGGCTAGAATCTTTTAGTAAGCCAACACCAATGCTTTCATATGTGATCTTTTGGTCTCCCAAGAAAGGAATATTGTTGGTAGTGGGAGCGCGAGCATTAGTCGTGCAAAAATCCAATTGATCAATAGTGACAATTTTGCCCTCATGAGGAAATTGTACATATAGAAAGACCGACGAGGCAACGATAGTCATAGCATAAAACCAACTTCCTCCAAGTAACAAGTTGTAATCGAGGGGAGCATCAACCACCTCGACATCAACAGTAACAGTTTTTCCACCCAATTGGATGGGCAGGGACTGTAAAAGCCCATGGGGATGAAAACCTCACCCATCAAAGGTGTGTAACATCATTGGGGATTTGTTAAGGTGTGTAAATATTTCGAACATGCCAAAGACATGACACAAGTAGAGGCTTCCTCATCCAAGATAGTTCGGTGTATATGTTGATTGTGAACAACAACATCAACTTGGAAAGCAAGTTGGTGGGAGAGTCGAGACGCATAATTTTCCAGGTTAAACATGATATGGTTGGACGAGTTAGGATCAACAATGCCAATAGCAGCCAAGAGTGTTCTACGTTGACTGGGGCAGTGTTGTAGAACTTCTAACACAGACATAGCACATAGTGCTTGAGCCAAATCTTCAACAATGTTGTAATTCTAGGTGGCACGTGAACTAGGATTAAAAGTAGCTTTGTGGATAGTGCTCTTAGGAGGGTGTAAGATAGAGTCAAATGTGGGTTTCTCAATCTGAAGTGGTCCAAACGAAGGATTAACCGATGGGAGACTAATGGAGGATGGTGATGGATCTGGTAAAGTACCAGTATCGTTAGTGTCTTTTCCTTTGTCAGGGTTACCTGGAGTGTTGTATGTCTTAGAAAGAGTGTTCAAATTCATCCCATTAAACATATAAATATGTGCACTCATCGAGGCCTCATCATGAGGATGGCTAGAACTACCCCCAGGAGAGGAGGTTTGAGAAACCATTGATTGTTGTTGTGGAAAAGGCTGAGTAAGCACAGCGGGTTGTGAATTTCCTTGGAAAATTTTGGCCACTTCATTGTGATGTGGACAGTCTCAAGTGTAGTGATCATCACCACAAATGATACACGAGAATTTCAGTTTTCATTGTGGCTACTTTTTGGTAGCAGGTGTTTGAGCTTGATTTTTTGGTTGTTCCTTGTTATTGGTATTTTTTGATTTATTCTTTGTCTTCTTCTTACCTTCAGATTGTTGTGAAGGGGTAGATTGAACTGCATTCACCTCAGGGAGAAAATTGAAAGAAATAGGCCAAGCATTGATTGTATTAATGAGAGAAAAGTGTTACTTACAACCATAGATGTGAGTGCAACAGCTTCATCAAGCTCTCCTTGTCCAAACCCTTGCTTAAATAGTCCACACACGAAATGCTGATGTTCCAAATGACATCTTCCTCATGAGATCAAAAGTGATCTTGCTTCCTTTCACACTCATTAAAAGGTTTGAAAGGGCGTCTTTTGAGTGGTATTTTATCTCTTTTCAACCTCGTGAGACTAACATTATGAAAAAGGACCACATTGGAGTCATATTTAAGTTATTTTTAGACTCTCTAAATATGAAAAACCACCGAGTTTACCTTCTCTGGACTTGTTAAACCATCATACACTGAAGGACCCATATGGGACCGAACTCTTACTTCTTCCAGTTTGTTAAACAAAGGAAGAGGAACTTACCGAAGGTGAGTTATATCGAGCATGTGTTACCCTCCTCGATCTCGTTAAATTAAAAAGAGGTACTCATCTATCTAGATGGAGGAAAAATTAAAGGAAGCAAGGCAAGCAGTTTTTGAAAACATTACTAGTAACTCTTAGATTCTCCCTTGAACACGACATTTTGTATTTGCACACATCTTAATCCGTTGAACCTCTGTACTGAACCAATCCTTTGAGTTTTTATTACTCCTTTGGGTCACCCGACGAAATTCATAGTATTCACTGCATCATCATGTTTTGGTCCATGTCATGTAGTTTCTATTGTGCCTTAGTGTTCAAGGGAAGTATCTACCTCGAGAGTCATCTGTCACAAATATCTTGTTTCAATACCCATGTCAATCCATTTGATCCACCAATTACATCTCTATGTCAGTTTTTTGTCATTGATGGGGGGTACATCAAGGCCCTCCTCATAGTTTCCAACAGGGTAATATTGTTCCTTTACCGTGTACACAAAAAAATCCCAAGTGGGATTGGCCCCATATATTCCAGACTCTTATGTGGAACTTTTCTACCAGTAATTTTCCCACCAATGTTTGACATGGGGGAGAGCTTTAAGGAGTGTGAAGGTGATCTTTTCCCTATCATAAAAATGGTGAACATAGAAATAACCTTCTAACATATTTAACCATTGGTCTGGGGCATCTGCATCTATCTGACCTTCAAATATGGGAATATCAAAATTAACTTGTACCTTGAAAGGAGAGGTTCTTCCAAAGTGGTTGTGTGATGAAGATACGCATGTTTCTATTGGCAGGATTTGAAGGATGTGGTAAAAATTATCCATCATTTCGTCCCTCTGTCTTGTGAGAGCTTGCTTAAGCAATAGATTGATAGAATTGTTTTCTCCGTCATTTTTCTTTTGTTCTTCCATGGAGGGTTTCTTGGGCATGCGAGAGCGATTATATTCAAGAGAGACAAGATTTATACCCACCTTTCTATCCTTGGACCTCATCGTGGACATGAACTGAAACAAAACGATCAAGAGTAGCCTACTCTAATACCACTGATCTAGATTATTTTCGACATGAAATGAGAGTGGAGATATAATAAAGAAATATACAGAGATATTTTGAATATCTAATATTATAACATAAATGTATCAGAGATGAAACCATAAACATAGATATACAGTAATATACAATTTTCTATTAATGAGCAAAAATGTACAAAGACTATAAAACACAGAGTGAAAGACTCGCTAGAATGGTGGCAGCTTATCTATGAGAAGAGATTTGACGACTACTCGCATCCGTGAGAAAATAATTTTACAATGAGGCTTCAAAGGCCTTTTTATCATAAATAAAATCCAAAACCCTAACCCTGGAAGATGAAAAGCCAAAAGTTTTGTGGACCCCGTTTTGGGTAGTTTGGTGTATCAACTTCCCAGGGGTGTAACTTTGGAATACGAGCTTCGTTTGGGGTGCACGATAGCTCATAGGAAAGGTATCATCGAGGAGATTCATTTTGGGGGCTCAATCAAAGCCTTCATCTATCATTGATAAAATCAATCCTGAAAAACCTTCATTTAGGTTCTCAAAATGGCCCCATAAGTTAAAAACTGCTAAAAATAGTAAATTACCAAAATTGCCAGAAAATTGTTTTGAGCCAATTGGAAAAGGTGGGTGGCCACCAATATCCACCTAGATCAATCCTCCCTCCTTAGGAAGCAATTTTATCCATTGCGTTGATTTCCCGAGGTAGAGGGGAAACAGTTTGTTGAATCTGCATCTTGATGAGTTTCTTGCCTTGTTGGAGAAGTTATGTTGCTTAGATTTTTTAAGGTTGTCAAGAACCTATGGCTGGAAGGGTTGGACCTTTTTAACCAGTCTGGACACATGAGATGTCTATGTGTAGAAGGAATATTTTCACTTTGTTGCAGTCTTTCCACCCTACTTCTGTTGGATAGAAGGTGCTTGGGCCAAGGCTGAAGTGGTTGTAGTATCCTTCTATTCACCTTTTGAACAGATTGTGAAGAAGCTAAATTTTGTAGTATGAGATACTACCTTGCAGCACTGTTTAGGTAGGACAGTAGTTAGAACCACCTCTGGTATCCTGTAGAGATGACCCCCCAGAGTAACAATGACACTACGGGGTCGAGACTCATAGATAGCATGGTTCTTTCACATATATGGCTGGCCCAAGAGAATATCACAGACATCCAGCAGGGCAACATCACATAATACCTCATCCTTGAAGGGATGGATGTTGTATGAAAATTGCCATTGATGGCTGACACGGAGATCTCATCCTTAGAGAAGTCACAAAATGTTGTATGGTTGTGGGTGTGGTGTTGTAGAAAATCCAAACTATTTGATGCCCTTTGCTGAGACGAGGTTCTTCTGGCTTCCACTATCAACAATACAATGTAGTGGAGTCCCCTTCACCCACATCTGTGAATGAAAAAGGCACTCACCCTCTTCATGATCTGTTGGTTCTTTTGGTTGAATTGTTGCAGTCATGAAAATAGCAGTGGGGTATGTGTCGATGATCTATCTTTTGTTAGTATTTTCTGGATCAAATTATGAATCAAGGTTCGACTCCTTATCTTTGATTTCATCCACCAATGACTATTTTGAGCGACATTCATCGGTTTTGTGCCAGCAGATTTTGTGGAAATTGCACCATTTTTCGGTGTCCTTCTTTGTCTTCCTGTGACCCTTCTTTTCCTGTGGCTTGGAATGGTTTTCAGGAGGAAGCTTTTTAGGGTCATCTTTATCATACTTTTTTTGTTTCGGATTTGTAGACCCGAACTCTCATTTGTTCTATTGCTTAAATTTCTTCTTGATTTTAACAACATATCGATAAGCAGCATTGAGTGATGAGATGTCCAGAAAATCCATTTCAATTTAGATGTATCTGTGTAGAGCCCCATGGTATTTCAAAACCAAATGTTGTTTGGAGCCTTTGATACCTAGCTTGGTGTGCAAGGTATGGAAGGTATTGGCGAACTTCGAAACTGATTGGCTCCTCTCTTGTCATAGTGTGGTCTATCTCATTTATTGGTCCTCATAGTTGCCAACAAGGTAATATTGTTCCTTTACCACGTCCACAAAAAAATCCCAAGTGGGCTCGACCCCATATATTCCAGACTCTTATGTGGAACTTTTCTCTCAGTAAGTTTCCCACCAATGTTTGACATGGGGGAGATATTTAAGGAGTGCTAAGGTGATATTTTCCCTATCGGAAAAATGGTGAACAAAGAAATAACCTTCTAACAG
>JASDQU010422829.1:0-10093 GCA_032191745.1 Picea mariana
GAGTGAACATGGGCAACTCAAATAAAGATAATTATAGATCAACATCAAATACTTTATATTCAAATCTCAAGGTTACAAAGTACAGTCGAGATTGTTCCCAAAGTAGCTCTCTTCAATTTTCTAAAAAATATATAGTATGTTACATATTCTTTGAAATTTAAAATGTGTTTGTCCTAAGGACTGGGATTGGGGCTCCCACGGACCATAAAGCAGGATGGTGGGATAAAGTAGAACAACAAGACCTAGAAAGAAGAAAATGAGAAGTTATCAGACTTCGGTTAAACCTTTCTAGTGAAAGAGGTGGAATAATTAGATGAATAAACTAATAAAGAAAGAAAGATGTGATTAGTGTAAACTTACTATGATGGTCTCTCATACAATATTTGTTCTTCACTTTCTTGATGTTGTCCTTTTATTTTATTCACTTTCTTGATGTTGTCCTTTTATTTTCTTCATTGACGGTTATAGGAACCGTCTCAACTGTTTTTTTCCCTTTTTAATAAAGGTTTTTTAAATAAACTTTCATTTTCACAATTAATTTCCCATTAAAATAGGACGAATGTAATTTAATTTTATGGAATTGAAAAAAAAAAAAATAACCATGTAAACCACCTCTCATGTTCTCTTCATTGTCTCATCTTTCCAACGATATAAAATTTTCCCAAATCTGTCGCACAAATCTCAAGATATGAGCTTGTGAAGTTGAGTTGTCACACAGGCCCATTAAAAATGCAGCGGACTGATATTTTAATTTTTGAGAAAAATGTATCAACTTTCAACACTTGAAACTTGTACCACCATCTTCTACATCGAAATATCTTTCTAACGGTATAAATTTATCTGCAAATGGAGGTCAAGAGCTCAAGATATAGCCTTTGCAAGATCATGACTCAGCCATCGTCGATCAAGTTTGATTGGTAGATGTGGACACTTGATTTAATTTCGACCTCCTTTGTTGAATTTAGAATTTTATTCGTTATTATTATCCCACGTGTATGAGAATAAAAGAGTCTTAGTGGTATAACATATACTTGACAAGAAATAAAGAAGAGATGAGATTATGGAGCTTGGAGGATTCGACCCTTGGAAAATTGTTGAATATAATAATAATTTGGAATGCCCAGTCAGCAATGATGAGTCACCCAACCAAATGTTGCCACATGTCATCACTTGGTAGGACAACAATATGCCATATGGCATCCAATAGAATCACCCCATGTGTCACTTCTTGTATGCAACCATGTGTCTCCATTAACTAGTTACCATGTGGCACCATCCATTAACTACCATGTGGATGTATCTCATTGGTTAATAAAGTGTCATGTGCCACTTGGAGATGTTCCTCATAGAACTTAGGATAGGAAAAAGATTATAATAAAGTGCCATGTGTCACTTGGATATGTTCCTCATAGAACTTAGGATAGGAAAAATATTATTAAAATAATATGGTGGGTTACACAGTAAGAAATGAGTGTGAAAAATGAAAAGAAATATATGGGAAATAAAGGAATTACGTGAAATTAAATGAATGTGAACGTGGAAAGGAATAAGGAAAAATGGCTAAGTGTGGAAAATGGTAAGGGGAATATGAAATTAATGAGACAATGGAAAAAATGACTAAGTATAAAATGAAAGAATGAATAGAGGTGAAGGGAAAGGAGAGGAGGGAACATGTCACTTAGAACATTTTTCATATTTCTTCTTGTAATACCTCCATTGGACTTCTGGATAGAAGTATGCGTATCTTGGTCATGGAGACTCTGATTTTGATTCTGCGAAATGAATGGTGAATATGATACCGAGGGCTATGCAATGAACATATAATAGTTCAAAAATATTCATCTTCCAATATCATTTTTTTATTATTATTCCAGGAGCAGGAACATATAGGTGACCAAATTTTGGTCAACAAGGGAGTATCAAGCATTTGAAGAAGATATTTGGGAGGTCTTGTCCTATCAAGACTTATACAACCTCAAGTAGAGGAACATGCCTAGGGAGTGTAATAGAGCAACACAAAACCAACAGAACTTTGATCTCATACGCAAGGTGGGTAGGCTGATTATCCCATATTTTGACGGATTTGCCAAGAGCACAACTAGAGCACAGTTATAGAAGTTGGACACTTACTTCCAACTTAACCTAATGACAGAGGCATAGGCAATAAAAATTTCCACCCTTCACTTGGAGGGAGAATCTCATGAGTGGTGGTACCATGGGCTAGTGACGTTAGGGAATGCCATCATCACTTCATATGTGGAATTCACATAGATTTTGATGGATAGGTTTGAAAAGAAGGATCTTGAGGTACACTTTAGGGAATTGGCACAGTTGAGACAGATAGGTAAACCAGATGCGTACATCACATATTTTCAAAGGATGGAAGTCACGGTGACATACATTTATGAGCAACGGTTGGTGATGTTATTCACAGAGGGTCTAGCTGAGGCTTTGAGAGGATGGGTGAAAGCCTTTAGACCAACCACATTGCAAGATTCCATCATGAAGACCTAAGATATGAGGGAAACAGTCACCAAGAAGGTACAAACAAATCCCTTCATTCTTCAGGGGGCTAAGGAGATGAAGTTTCCCCAAAAGCCATGGACAGGGAAGGATAGTCTGGATGAGGAAACTCAGAGGGATCTAGGGAGGAAGAAAATATGATTTAGCTGCAAAGAACCATGGGATTTGGGTCACCGATGCATGGGAAAGGGGAAAGTACACTACATAGAGGTACTTTCTGATGAGGAGGATGATGCAGAGGATGAAGTAGTACATGCACAGGATAGCGGGAAGAGCATTGGTGAGGAAAATACATCACACCTTGAGGTTACAAAATGGGAACAATTGTAGAAAGGTTTCAATAAAGTGACCATTTCCACACTTTCAGGATTTCCCAAGTATTACACCTTCAGGATCAGAGGAATTTTACAAGGGCAGAGAGTTACAACACTAGTCGATGGTGGGTCAACCCACAACTTCATTGATGTAGCACTTGTTACTAGAAGACAAATCCCTATATAGGATTTCGAGGGTTTCGATGTGGTTGTTGAAGATGGGTACAACATGACATGTACTTAGAGGATCATGGGATTGGATGTGACATTGGGAAAATATATGTTGACCAATGAATTTTATGTTGTGGATTTGGCAGACACTCATATGGTATTAGGTGTCCAGTGGCTATATTCATTGGGATATATCCACATGAACTATCAGGATATGAGGACGGAGTTCAGGGATAAGGAAGGTCAACATGTTGTTCTGAGAGGTATGTCCACCAGAGTTCCCAGGATCGTGTCAAACAAATGTATGGAGGCCATTTTTAGACAAGGTGGTGTGGCTTGCACAACAGAATATTTGATCACCATGATGAAGCCATCAAAGGACCATCAGCATTATCATGCAGACATACAGGAGCTACTTGGGAAACATGACAAAGTGTTCAAGCCACTACCAGTAGAGAGACTACCTGATAGGGGATTTGAGCATGTCATTGAGTTAGAGGAGGGTGTGAATCCCATGATCACCACACCATAGAGGTATCCGAAGATGTTTAAGGACGAGATAAAGAAGGCATTATACGAGTTATTGGAGATGGGGCACATCAGTCCTATCTCTAGTCCCTTTGCTTCTTCAGTGGTATTGGATAAGAAGAAGGATGGAACAATGAGGATGTGCATCGACTACAGGGCATTGAATAAGAATACCATCAATAACTGGTATCATATACCCAAGATTGATGAGTTGATTGATAAGTTGCATGGGATAGTGTACTTCTCGAAGGTTGATCTTCGATTGGGGTACCATCAAATCCAGGTCAAAGAAAAGGAAAACCATAAGACAACATTCAAATTTCGCTATGGATATATGAGTTTCTGTTCATTCCCTTTGGGTTGACTAACGCACCAGCTACCTTCTATTCATGTATGAACCATATCTTCAACAAGCAGTTGAGGAAGTTCTTACTAGTATTCTTTGATGATATATTGATCTACAACAGAACTTGGGAGGAGCACTTGAGGCATGTTGATGAGATTCTTGGCATCATGGAGGAGCAGTCACTATTTGCCAAAGAGGAAAAGTGTGAGTTTGGGATGACGACGATTCTCTATCTAGGGTATGTGATCAGTGTTGAAGGGGTAAAGGTGCATCAGGAGAAGATCCAAGTGATATTAGATTGGCCCACACCCAGATCGCTTACATATATACGGGGGTTCTTTGGTTTGTGTAGCTACTAAAGGTGCTTTGTGAAAGGATTTTAACAACTTGTTGTGCCATTGATGGACCTCATCAAAAAGGGAGCATTTGTATGGTCGAAGCATGCATGGGAAGCATTTGACAAGATGAAGAAGGTGATGAGTACTTGTCCGGTGTTATCACTTCCAAACTTCTCGCAACCATTTTCTAGAAGAGACACTCTATCATATCTATGATAAGGAGATGTTGGCCATCATTCATGCATTGGACAAGTTTAAATAGTACTTGGTTGGAGGACACTTTGTGGTGAAGATCGACTACAACAGACTGAAATATTTTTTGGAGCAGAAGGATTTGAACGAGAGACAATAGAAGTGGGTAAGTAAGGTGTAGGCATATGAATTTGGCATCGAGTATGTAAAGGGAATGAAGAATGTAGTTGTTGACGCCCTTTCCAAGAGACCTACAACATTTTCTTTGACAAAGATCTCAACAAACTAGAATTCCATTCCCTTGGTGGAGTACTCCAAGAAGACAGTCGCATGTGAGTTGATGGAGGGTATTATTCAAGATGACATGTACAAGGTAGTGGATGACATCATCTACTACAAGGATAGGATCTATCTTGTCCCTGGGTCCACACTCAAGGATAATATTCTGAGGGAAGTACTTGACATGCCAATGGTGGGGAACCTAGGATATATGAAGACTTATAGGTAGGTGAGGGAGAGATTCTCTTGGAAGGGTCTCAATGAGGATGTGTTGCAATATGTAAGAGAGTGCATGAATTGTCAATGGAACAAGAAGGAGCTTACACAACTAGCAAGATTTCTCCAACCATTACCTATCCCAGACCAAAAATGGGAAATAATTTCCATGGACTTCATCATAGGGCTTCTGAAGGTACAAGGAAAGGAATATATCTATGTGTTGGTGGATAGGTTGACCAAGTATGCACATTTTTTTCCATCCCTTCAGAGTAGAGGGCATCATAGGTGGTGGAATTATTCTTCAGGGAGGTATTCAAACTTCATGGTCTTTTGAGATACATAGTCAGTGACCAATATAGCAGGTTTCTCAACACATTCTGGCAGGAGTTGTTCAAGTTATCAGGGACAGAGTTGATATCTAGCACTAGATATCACCCTTAGACAGATGGGAAGACGGAGATCATGAACAAGTGGAATGAGGGGTACCTACGAAACTATGTGTCGGCACAACAAAGGGCTTGGATAAAGTGGTTGCATCTCGGGGAGCACTATTATAATACCACTTATCACATTTCCATCAGGATGAGTCCATTCAAATCCTTGTATGGATATGATGCCCCATCATTCGTGGATTTGGAATTCGGGGGGAGCAAAGCCCCCAAGCCCAAATATTAGTTACAGGAGAGTCGGGATATCTTGAGATTCTTGAAGGAGAACTTGCGAGTCACCCAGAATCAGCAGAAGATATATGCAGACAGGCACAGGGTGGAATGCAACATTGAGGATGGGGATTTGTTCTTTTTGAGGTTGCATCCCTATAGACAGTTCTCACTGAAGAGGAGCGGTGCCAAGAATTTGAAGCCTCACTTCCATGGACCATACAGGGTGATCAGGAGGGTTGGAGAGGTGGCATA
The DNA here is from genome assembly GCA_032191745.1 of Picea mariana. Taxonomy (NCBI): domain Eukaryota; kingdom Viridiplantae; phylum Streptophyta; class Pinopsida; order Pinales; family Pinaceae; genus Picea; species Picea mariana. Next base: position 5,825 of record JASDQU010422829.1, read on the forward strand.
TAAGTTGGATTGGCCAGAGGATAGCAAGATCCACAACGTCTTCCATGTATCTTGCCTCAAGAAGGCATTGGGATAGCATGTCACAACTTCAGCGGATATTTCTCCACTGGATGAGGAAAGGTGGTTGGTTATAAATCCAGAGAATATTATTGATGTCAGAGAGAGGAGGTTGAGGATCAAAGTCATTCAAGAGTACCTGGTTAGATGGATATATTTTCCCACCGAGGATGCCACTTGGGAGGGAGAGAAAATATTACAGCATCCAAGTTTGGAGTTTCTTGGAGACGAGCAATCTTGGAAAGGGAGGACTGTGATGTCCCCTCCATATTGATCGACACATGAGGATGACTTAGTAGCCTAAACGGCTCACATAGGCTATAGTTAGTGGATAAAAGGGAGTCAAGGAGGTTAATTAATGTCACTTTGTTAGGATGTATGATATTTATAAAGGTGACATTTAATTAAAATGGTAAATTATCAATTACTTAAACATTAAAAGTTACTTTTAATGTTTAAATGAAAAATTAAAAATGGGAAAATGGATTTTGTCAAAAGAGGAAAGATCTAGAAAGGGTTTGGAAAAGTATAAAGGAAGGGTAGCACCTCACCTTCCTCATTATGATTTGATCTCTCATTTTGGAGGGATCTTGGAGCCAAGTTTTCATTGGGATTTTGAAAAAACCCTTCCATTACTAGTTTAGTTTCAGTAGTGAAATATCTACCCTAGATAGACAAGGAGGAAGATATATTCAAGGTATTCATTTGTGATTAATTTGAGGAGTGACTTCAGCTTACAATAGACTGTGAGAGTTTCTTTGGAGCTCGTGACACTTGAGAGGGTCGTTGGGAATTATTGGTGGTTTCACGCCCTCTTTTGCAAATTTGTGAGGCTAAGGAAGGTTCTATAGGTAGCTAAAGGAAGTCGATCTCAGTATTTTTGCAGGGCTCAGCAACTAGAGGAGTCGTAGAGGAAATCTGAAGGGGTCATTCCCTCAAATGAGCTAGGTCGAGAGGGTTAGGAAGGCTATCCTACCCTTTTTCATAGGTCAAATTATGGAGAGGGATAGCAGAGATCAATCAAAGGAATTGAACCACATTCATGTTGGAGATCGAGGGGGTTTGGAAGGAAGATCGCCAGGCTAGGAGAGCCTTGGAGCAGTGTACACCATTTCTTGGCATCATCCCAGGTTCGGTTTTGTTTACTATGTGTTAGTAGATATGAGAGGTATCATTATAGCCATTGGATTGTGTGTGTTAGGGATATTACAGTTGTCATTATAGCCATTGTATTTTGTGTGTTATGGGGGGGATATTGTAGTTGTCATCACAACCAATAAAGAATTTTTTTGCTATCAACTTTGAGGTTTTCCATCCATAATAAATATGTCATGATTATCTCTTTATTTACTTTGTACTTGGATGCATGCCATATGTTTTATTAAATGTCCATAAGCATATTACATGAGCATTGTTTGTTAAAAGTTGCCAACCAGATTACAATTTAAAGAGTACATGACAATGAACTATTTGACAAAAACACATAACTAGATATAACATTGACAACAAACACAATATCCTAGCCCAGTAACCATTGAGGATATTACATATGCATTGTTATCTATGGTTGATGGTTGAGCTACCTTCCATTCAGATATTTTGGGGAAGATGAGAGATCCCACAAGATTTTCTTTGGAAAAAAAAATCAAATAAAAGATAGACATAAAATATCCAACCCAACATCCAATATTTGAGATGTAGGGTACAAAATATAGAAATCAAACTCCAACCAATATTGAAAACATTGTAAATTATTCATGTCAAAAAATGTAAAATTCCTCATGATCTGAAAAAAATATATTTTTATTTACAAAAACATCATGATGTTATTTCGATAACTCTAGCTCTAATTGATACTTTTATTGAATGTGATCTAAGAGACTTTCCTCATCTCAATGTTTGCTTTGGCAAGAGTAAACCTTGGTAGTATCACATCCTTAGGACTTGTATCTTTTCTCCATTTCTATCATGCATCAATTTAATGTTCTATTATAACTTTCTTCACATTATCATTTGTCTATTTAACTCTAAATCTATTAAGTGCTTAAGAGGATAAAAAAAATATCATGTATTTTTTTAAAATTTAACTACTTTTTTTTTAACATGGAACACACATTACATGATGGTATTCGAGTATGACCTTAAACTAATTTTGATTAGCTAAGATCTTGTCTTCCTTAAATAGAAGGAAATAGGTTAACAGCTTAAGATCCAAAGGCATATGGTAGGAGTGGAAGTTTTTCCCCATTACAGACCACCAATGGGTTGTTATATGTGGCTAGGTTTTGTTTGCATATAACGATGCAGTTCTATGTCAGTATCTTGAGATTTTATCAATAGAGGCTAGGTCAATAGCCCTAAGTATTATATTTTTTTTCCTACTTCGAAAAGAAAACACACACACACACATTACATGATATGTCTCTTTCTCTTAAAATGATAAAACACTTTCAAGAAGGTTAAGCATTATACAATTTATACCTATTTTGATTTGTCAACATTGAATTTCACTATTTAATCTTTGTTGAAATTGCAAATTTGGATTAATGAAATTGTTGTTTTTTAGTGCAAAAATGGGAGTCAACACCCTTGAATACCCATACCGCAATCAGATTGTGTAATGTTAATTACATCTTATAGCTACAACTCCATCTTATAACTACAATTCCATCAATCTGAAATTATTCATGACGGATTTCAAGCCAAAATGCTAGTTTCCCCTCCCATTATTTTGGATCACCAAAAAAAGACCATTTCTAACATGTTTAGACTATTGTGAACACTTCATTTCTCTCCTTACAATCAATACAAATATCATAAATAATAATAATCTGAATTCAGGTCATGCCCTAACTAGATGCCAAATTGATGTTTAAAACCCCCTTGTTTGTGGGCAAGGGGCCCTCTCCATGCAATGATTTGGTTATTTATCTATGGATTTGTACATACCCTACCCCTCTTTCAAGTCGAACATGCATTGACCCCTAAAGAAAAAACACATGTTCTTAATCATTAAACCCACTCACACTGTAATATTTCTTTTAAAAAAATATCCTATTTCTAATTATATTCTATTGAATTTTTATAATTTAGTCAAATTTTATATATAACCTCATCCCTTTCCTTCTTGCGAGTACGCCTTTCAAAAGGCATGACCCATCTTTTTCTTCCACTCATTTCACGTTATGGACCCAAAAAGCATGATCCATGTGGATGTATAAGCCTTATGGCTTTGCAACGTAGGAAGGGAGGCATGAGGAAATAAAACGAACATAATTTTGATTTCCTTAGATGGTAGGTAATGGGATTATTTTAATGTAATTAATAATAATAATGACACGGTTTAGTAATAATAATAATAAATAAATAAAGGTTGTAGATTGTGTCCTGCACAAGACACTAAATTAATGAAAACATCTTGTTTGTAACAATAATAATAATAATTTCATGGTCTAGATAGACATCGTAATAAACTTTATGGGTTAAGGTGATGAAATGCAAATACTTAAAAGGGTATATATGTGGAGGATTGATTACGGTTAAGGAAAAAAGATGCAAAATCTTCTTCAAATGTTTGGAAGGCTATGTTAAGAGCAACTTGTTTGGTAGTAAAATAGACTTGGGTAAGTAGGTAATGGAGGTAATATAAGGATTGAGGAGGTTCCTCGAGTTGAGAGTAATGCAAAATTACAGGTTGTCTATGTTGAATTTTGTAACTATGGTCGGTCCTCATAATGTGAAAAGTGAAAAGTGAAAAGTCGTGTCTCTTAGGGAGGTCAATTTAGTATAAATAAGAAGCCAGTTTGGCTCATTTGTAACTCAAGAAATTTGCATCTCCTAGTAAATCTTGTGTTCTCTTTGTGATCTCTACTATTATTCTACAACATTTATATGGTTGAATTTCTTATGTATAATTTCTTAATGATAAATTGAAAAGTGAAAAACAACATCATTAGAAGTAATTATCAGTTTTCAGAAATATTGTGCTATTATCTATTGCACTAGAAAAATCAACATGGTATCAGAGTGACGGTAAAGAAGAGATCCAGAGATCACCATCTAAGAAGACATATCTTCAAGAAACCTTTCTTCTCTTGAAATTCTACAAGAATGATTTACACTACGAAATCAGAAAACAAGCAAGAAGGAGCTTCTAACTTCAGAGCATGGAAGACAAGGATTGATCTTATCCTTGCCAAGAACAAAGTTATG
>JASDQU010422835.1:0-10093 GCA_032191745.1 Picea mariana
ACAATAATATCCAAGCTAGGGTTCTCATACCCTCGATTCCTATTTATACTAAAAAGAAGCATCTAGATGAAGATCCTTCTAGAAGCGGAAGCTTCTATTAGGTCTTCTTACATCCGCCTTATTCTATTTTATTGAAAGGTCTTATTAATATTGACCTTTATTACATCCGAATACATTGATCTACCTATGTGTGGGTTAGGACCTTAACAATCCTATGTAGTTCCAGAAGGATAATTTCATTATTTTCCTGAGGATTTGGTTTCCCCCCTTTAGAGTAATGATATTGAGATGCTCCCTTTGAAGCAGGGAATTGGGGCTTCCCATGCTTCCCTTTTTTTTTTAATATCCCTTCCAAAGTGGTTTGGATGCCCAAATCCTTATCTCGATCTACTTCATTTTCTCTTCTATCTATCTTGGATCTCCTTCCAACTTTCTTTATTTTGGTTATTCGTGAGACTTTTGTTTCAGATTCTTCACCTGATTCTTCCTAGTTTCCTTCCTTAAGAATTTTTGGAATCCATGAAATGGGTTGAGAAGGGATTTTTCTAGGAGTTAGATTGCCATTTGTGGGGTTGGACACCACTTGATAGTTTCCCAATTTTTATGGTGCCTCTGAGTTTGTCTTGATTTCTCCTTCATTTTCCTGTCTCTGCTATCTTGATTCCAAAATATTTTCTTCCAGGTTTTCTAGTGCCACATACTTGTTTTTTTCTTGATTCCCCCCATAAGCCCCTCTATAATAAAAATGTGTCCCTTCATTACATATTAGTTATTGATTATTAATTAGTGTTAATATTTATTTATATTTATATATTATATATATTGTTTATTACACCCTCCAACTGATGATCTAGGGCCAGGAGGCAATGGAGGAGAAGGATTCCCCCTGGATTTTTTCAGGCTACTGAGCCACAACCTTCCCATCAACCTTCTTCCTTTTTGGTTGTTTCCATTACTCTTGGGCCCTTTCTTCTGGTGGATCTGATTTATTCTAGGGAAATTTTTTTGCAAAATGACTATACTCATGACAAGCTTTACATTTAAATGACAACTGCTCATAATCCACCTTTTTAATATAGGACCAATTGTCAAGGTTTAGTTGAATGGATTCAGAAAACCCTTTTTCCAGATCCACTTCAACACAAAGTATCTCACATGCTTGGATATGATCTTGTGGTTTGGCTCGATCAATATAATTACCCAATGTATTTCCTATGATATGCAGGGTTTCATTGTTCCAACAATGTAAGGGAAGGAAAGGAAGACGAACACATACTAGGACCGCAGAAGGGATATCATTCTATGGACTAAAATATGGCATCCATTTATTCAAATACATACCCATTAAACCCATAAAATAAGGCCCAATCTGAAAGATAAGATCCTGATTTGCTTTATTTTCAAATAAAAAGACATAAAAACCCTTACCACAAAAAGTTGAGGACATCTCTCCTTGAATATATTTCCTCCAGTTTAGATACAACCTTTGTGTCATAGCCCGAGGAGATGTCCAAATACCATTAAAATACTCGTTAATCCCATTTTCCTCCAGGCATAGAGTGAAAGGGAAAGAGGAAGAGGAATGCACCAGGACCTTTGGAACTTCATCTAGATTTTTAACAAATCGAGAGGGTGCAGACTTCACATACTTAGAATAAGATGCGATCAAGGCTTGGAACACAACAATATCTAGCAGTGGAGGAAACATCGGGGGAATCCTCCCACGATACTAAGTCCATGCCTCAATCACATGCAAGAGACACCTAAGAACACTAGAAAACTTGGCCATAGAGAAACCCTAGCTCTAGATCTAAGAACACTATGTAGTATAGGAGATGATAACAAATTAACAAATGAAATAAAATAATTAGAGTTAATTTTGTGGGGTTACTGTGATTCAATTAATGGTGGGTGTACCACTATTGGTTTTTAGGCCCATGGTATTTTTTCATGGTATTTTATGTGATGAAGTCTATTTAAGGGTTTGAAGAACTCCATTGTAAAATGCTTTAAGCTTGCTGGTGTTTGGCCCACTTGGGCAAGGAAATGATGGATATCTATTTGGGTGTCAGTTTTCTAGGTAATAATTTTCAAGGTAAATGTTGGCTTTATGTGCTTGTTTGCATTTTTTGTGCCTATCTCGCTATGTTATTTCTCTCTCTTAGTCTTACATTTGGTATTAGATCCCTATAGGCCTAAAATATCTAACAAGAGTGCCCTAAGCATTTCTTGGATGGAGGATCAGAGCCTAATAGAGATAAACTCTCTCACAAGAGTGGTTGGTATTGGGATCCATCAAGGGAGAGAAGTGGATCATTGGAATCTAAGCATACAAAGGATAAGTGAATGGAGGCATATGGATATGGAATGAAATGGAACAATGAAAAATTGTAAAATCACATGTAAATGGGCATACTATTGTAAGACATTTTATAGGCATGTATAGTCTCGATTTGTCAAATCACCAGTGTAAGGTCTAGAGGTACACTTAGGTGATAGAATTAAGGGGGAATTTTGTATTCCCAATTAATAAAATTTGAGGGGGGTAGGTGTTTATCCAAAGTCAAGTTTAAAGGAGAGGAATGTTGGGTTAATATTGAGTCAATCATAGACTAATTAAGATAACCTTGATTCGGTCAATGATGTGTCTACCATTATTGGTTTATAGGTCCATGGTATTGGGAAATCCAAGGTTTTCGTCCATGGTATTTGATGTAATGAAGCTTATTTAAAGGCTTGACTAACTCCATTGTAAAATTATTTAACTAGCCTAGTGTTTGGCCAACTTGGGAAAGGAAATAATGGATATCTATTTGGACATTGGTTTTCTAGGTAAAAGTTTCCAGGGTAAATATCGCGTCTATGTGCTTGTTTGTGTTTCTTGTTCCTACCTTGTTATCTCTCTTAGTGTTAACTCTAGTGAGAGTGGTTTTATGATGGGAGACATGAAGAGAGTAGATGGTATATAGGTAATGAGTAGATTCTTCGAGTATCACATGCTCGGGCATGAAATTATAAGCATTCACTTTGGAGTTGTAAATTAATCACATGTAAATGGACATATGGTTGTAAGAGCTATTTTTGCATGCACACCTCTAGTTTTATGAATCATCGATGTAAAGTCTATATGTAGATCTAAATGATAGGGGGCATGTTGTATTCATGGATACCCATTTAATAAAATTTTAAGGGGGTAGATGGTTATCCCAATTCAAGTTTAAAGGGGGAAATGTTGAGTTAATCTTGACTTAGTGATGGGTTTATTGTTGGTGAATTACTAGATCATGGTATTAACATGTGGTGAATCCTATTTAAAGGATCAAATTAATCGATTTTTAAGTTCCTTGAACCACATGTTCTTTGGTTGGCTTGGCCATATTGGCCATGGTGAATGAAGATATAAATTTAAAATCAGTTTTCCCAGTAAAGGATTTCCATGGTAAAAATATGTTGTGTATTTTGTGATTTCTTTATGATTATTGATGTTTCTTATCTACTCCCCTCAAAGTTTATTAGTTGGGTATCTGAGAATACAACACACCCCCTATCACCTAGATCTAATTCTAGACTTTACACCAGTGATTCATCAAATTAAGGGCACACATGCAAAAATAGGTCTTATGACCATATTCCCATTTACATGTGATTAATTTACAACTCCAAAATGAATTCTTGAAATTGAATTCCTAAGCATGTGATGTTAGAAGAATATACCTACTTCATTACCCACATACCATCTACTCTCTCCATGGTCCCATCATAAAATCACTCTCGCTAGAGAGTCTAGGTTTTCCTTATTATTATACCAAATGTAAAACTAATAGCAAATAAGTAACATCAACAATCACAAAGAAATAAAAAAATGTGCGCAAGAGATTTTTACCTTGGAAACCCTTTACCAGGAAAACTATATTTCAAATATATATCTATATTTCCCTTGCCAATTTGGCCAAGCTCGCCAAAAACCAAGCCACTCAAGGAAACTTACAATGGAGTTCTTCAATCCTTTAAATAAGCTTCATCGCATGATAATACTATGAAAAATTACCATAGGTTACCCAATACCATGGGATAGTAAGCCACCAATAGTAAATCCATCAATGACCAAGTCAAGATTAAGCCATCAAATTTATCAATCTCCTTTGATGAGCTAATTAACTTAATTGTTGAAGATGAAAAAGAAGGAACTTACTCAAAAAAATGTTTTTGTAGGTGTTGAAATTTATTTCCTAAATATGAATGATGTAGCAAGCCTCCATGAGAGTGGTAATCCACTTGAATGGACATACACATGTTCATACACCTTCATGTAACACTAACTTCATCTCAATTGCCACTACAATGTAATAAAACACCCCAAATATATCATATAAAATGGTGAAACAATGAAGTGATGTATAGTGACCCAAAATTCCCTAAAAAAGGTGATACCTTTCTTGCCCTAGCTATGTTGAAACCCCCCTTGAGGTAGAAGAGTTGAATTATCTAATGTGTGAGAGGGGAGAAACCCAATGGATATGACGTAGGAAAAAACAACAAGATTTCAAGGAAGAAAGAAAGAAAAAATAAAGAGATATGAATAAAGGTTCTAGATATGACATGAGTAAGCAATCCACAAGAGTGGAAAATGAGAAGAAGAGTTAAATCAATATTTGGAAGTAATATGGTAGTGTACCTGGAAGATAATGGGAGGAAGAAAGAACATTCAAAGAGACTTTACAAAGAGGATATTAGAGATATAGATAGGCAAGGAAATGATCTTTCTCAGTGTAAGTGAACCTTGGACTAGTCATTGGGTGAAGCATTACGTAAGAAGGAAGCATATCCCAAGTTTTGACCAAGAGCCATGGGTTCAAATGCCTATATTGTAGGTATTTTCTTTGAAAAATGTACATTGTTCCATGGACCATGACAAATATATGTGGTACAACCAAAGAAAGTCGTGGTTCACTTGGCACCAAGAAATCAAGAAGGCTTAAGAAAATACTGACTAATGGACCACCAATTAAGCATTCCCAACGAATGTTTATTGTTTATGACCCAAAATAAAACATCTTGTAAGACACCCAACCCTCCAAAGTATCTTTTTAAGAGACATGGTGTTAAAACTTCACTTTCCCTCAATCATCTCAAAGCCTCAAATCAAGGCACCATCGTCTTCTGCTCATCAAGAGATTTCCAACTACTGTCTCCATGCTCAAAACCGAACTTTGGATCAAACGTTACAACCATTTCAAGTTCATGTACTTTCTTACATCAGTCCCACCTTATCACCACGTGGAATCCATGTGGCACCCTATCATTTACTCCATCGGATGTGGCTATTATGTGGCACATGCCACTTGTCCCATTGATCCTGGCTCACCAAATGAATGACCTACGCCATCTCTTGCTATTAGATCAATGATATGTAGTTCTTTTGTCTAGTACTTATTGGACTGTCTAGTTACTCCCCTTTGGTAACCACTGTGACAACATACCCCGACCAAGCATACTCTGCCATATTGGATGATCCTTGGGGTTTAATGACAATGAATCCAGTTACTTTGGAGTATATAACTAGCACGACGATTAACTCCCTTCTCCTCATTCCCATGTTAAGAGAACAAGTGGGACCTATGAAAATTGATGAATAATATTGAATCTCTCTTGTTTGATGATATACGACCTAGATCACCTGTCAAGTCCCTCCTTTAGAGTGCATCTCCTTCGAGACAAAATCTTACTTTTACCAACACCCCTCCGATGGATGGTTTAGATCTCTCAATCCTGTAGATATAACGACTTAGATTTAAGACATCTATCCCAAGGTACAAACCAATAGAGACTCACCCTCAATCATCCCTCAAATCACTGACTGAAATGTTCCTTCCTCTAAGGCATGCTCGCTGCCACGTTGACATCCTTGGACACATGGCATACTCACAAATTTCCACCTGTCATGACACATGGCATTGGGACTCATGCTGACCGATGTCTCAAATATCCAATTAACTATGACACGTGGCTCGACACCTACATGGCACGTGGCTCGACACCCGCATGGCACATGGATCCACCCATGATTTGGTGTGAGGCCTAACATGGCCTTACATGTCATCACCTGATGAAGGAGCTTACCCAACCAGGTACTACCACCTATCCTCTTTTAGACATGTTGACACTCCTTGTCAGCGTGAAATTTCATGTTGATGTCACACCCCTCTTAGTATCACTTAAGAAAGGCTCACAATGATCTACGACGGGGAATGCTTTCAACGGTTCACCGATCCACGACCCCAATTTCTCCTCAGGGTCTTTCCTATTGAAGTGCATCCTCTCTGGGCCTCCAAGGTTACTCTGACTATCCTCCTCCAATGATGCTCATCATAAGAGATGTGATGGTCCATATTTCTTCGGGACCACTCTCAGATGGATCAAAGGTCCTTGTTTGGTTTCGAGCCTCTCCCATTGGAGTCCTATTACAAGCCTATATTTGGACATTCTGACTCCTATTCCCTTCGATGTAGGGATAGTATTAGCTCGCTATGTCGATCCAATAGTTGCAACCCCTCCTAGTTTAAACATATAGTTCTCCTTTGAGTATAAGTCCGAAGTAAGACTTATTTAGTCAAGAAATTCCTCTAAGTATTATCTAAGGCTTACCATGCCTTCTTGATTCTCACCCCACATTCTGAGAATTCGTCATGGAGACTTAACGTATGACTTAGGGTCCTTTGACCCATATAATGAGGCTTCTTAACACATTTCACAACAAGCACAAGCCTACTATTTGACCTTCGAATGAATATTAAATCCTTCACAACTAATTCACATAAAAAAGAGGAACAATGCAAGATCTATCGACATGTATTGTCCTTTCCTCATGTCTTAATTATGAAAAAGGTATCTTTCCTTTAAGTTAATATTACAACCGTTCATATCCATCCCTTTACCAGTTCTTACTTGAACCAGAATAATTCTTCTAACTGTACAAGAATTCCAAAATTTATAGATTTCACATCACATTAGACTTGCAGATAATGCAAGGATTGATCTCAATCATATAGACAAGTTTATTCAAGAAAGAATCCATAGGAGGTGAACATTCATTCTGTTCCATCCTTACTCAAGTACACATACTTGCAGTGAAACAACCAATATTCCCTTCAACAAGCATACACACCCATGAATACAAATAAAAGTAATTCTAACCACACAATTCAATTCCAATACATAGAGTACAAGAAATACTTATCTGGTTATAGGGTGTAGATGACCAACCAACTAAATTTGGGTGAATGCATTTCCACCCAATAATAGGCTCAGATGCATTTAGACCTGCACTCTGTCCACCCTCATTCCAAGCCATGATACCACCAGGGGATCTCTCTTGGGTTCTTAGGGAGTTTGGTATGTGAAGGTTACTCTCCTTGACACCACTCTTGGTAAGTTTTTTCTCACACCCACCTAGCCTAGGCCTTGTCGAGGTTTATTAGACGCCCTCCAAAAATCAAGTTCATGGTTTCTCAAATCAGGTTGGTTACCTAGACTCTCAGACCATTCCTGCAAAAAATATCTTCCTCTCAGACATTGTCTCTCTCCCCCTCTCTACCATATATGAGTTCTCTCTTTTTCCTGTCTCTAATTTCTGCACATAATCACCTCAAGTCATCTCTTGCATGCACCCCCAGAAGGTTTTCAATTTTCTCATCCTTCCTTTTGTTAGAAGGAACTCGGGTCATCGAGGAAAAATGTGTGATGGTACCCTATGGTACTTTGGGTTGTTAACTCCTACTGTCCTATTCAGATCTCCCATACCCAGATTCATTAAGGGTGGTTAGTTTTTCAACTACCAACCCTCTCCTCACAAACTGATTTACTTCAACTGCAATCTAGATTATTTCCTCCAAATCATTCATCAAGGTGACTTGGGGTATTTTACACATGAATCCCCTTTCTATTCCCCCTCACTAGTCCCTCTCGTGGTATCATGGCCAGAACATTCAATGCTTTACCCCAGATTTAGCTGGTTGGAATTTTCCAATTAAACATTGATATATTTACAATGCTTATATTCCATTGAATGGAAAGCATTAATTATGATTAATTACAGGTTGGGGGAAGAAGGGGTATTAAAATCCCTTCCCCCTTAAATAAACATCATCCTTGGTGTTCTTCTCAACAACACCTGCCATGTGTTGTATTTCATTTGCTTCAACAATATCGTCCTTTGTTTGATCTAGTCCTCACTCAGACTCTGGCATTTCAGAAGATGCCTACAATAATTATTCAAACATTATGCACATTAAAACAATTTCATGCATAAACATATCATCATTGTTCATAATCCAAGAGAGAAATATACATTCTCATCACCACACTTATCTATGCATTTCATGAATCTGCATCCACATGGTTGTCATATTTTCCCAACTCACTATTTTCCCTTGACATACCCATTGTGCACATGATCCAGTCAACACATAACAAGAGTTATCTAAGTCTCCTTTTCCTTATGGTCACTCACCCTCTAGGCTCACGCATCTGCTTCTTTTCTATATAGTCTCTCGGGCGATCCATCGTTTTCCAAGGATTTCCTGCACAAGAAGAGTTTTAGAGACTTCATCGAGACTTATAGTTGAGGTATCCCCCATTCATGCTCTGTCGAGGTGTCCCTCCGGTCATGTTAACACAACATGAAATTCTCTATGGAAATGATGGCATTTCATAGGGTTCTCATGTCACAACAACATGATTTTTCCATGCTTTCTCAGCTTGACAACCATCATTTGTACCTCTAGGATGGATCTGTTATCTAACATGTATCACATGCATACAATAACCCTGAGATACCAACATCAATTTCAGTCAAATTTCTTTCAAATCGGTTACCCACATATTTCAAATTTCACACTTTCGTTTTGAGACCTGTTCCATACAGGAACCAAATTCACAAATATGAGACTTCCTTCTCATACCAGTTTGGGGCAATAGGCATTGGTATTCCTTATGGGATTATAACACTGCTATATCTAATACCTTTCTCTCTATAATTCCATCTTCACACAACCAAACAAATTGTTAGTTCTCATGCACAATATATTGTCATTGCACACTTGCAGTGGTTTCCAAACAATTTCAGATCTATGCATACTAAAAATTGCTTCACATTATTCACTATTCATATGAAGTAAAAAGGAATCATCATTCCTTACTCGTTTTTTGTTTCATCATACCAAGGGTTTTCAAAATTCATTCAAGCATATTCTAAATTTAATCAATGTGACAATGTCCATGGCCACATGCATGCACCCTTTGCATTGACTTCGGATTGATTACTTTTCATATTAGGCATTCCTCCATGGTGTGTCAGAACTTAGCCAACCTCTCACCATATGGATTATCTATCCACATTCATTATTATAGCAGGATTGTGTTCCCTATTTTAAATTTATCATGACCTCAAATCAACATACATTTTATGAAATTAAAGTTACATTTAAGCATTCCTTCTTTCTGTGTAACAAGTGTGCCAATCCTCATGGCCACCCAATTCTCTCTTACTATTCTGCAACTTGGGTAGAATATTGGAATATCCTAATCCCATCAAGTGCAGTGTGTACATGCATATTCATGCAGTCATGTACTTTATCAATGCAATCAATCAATGTGCTTCTTGTTATCACATAGAATTAAAGGGGTTAAAAGAAAAACATTTTAGGTGTTTTTACTCGAGTCATAGGTTTTCTTTAAGTTTTTATCATTTCCCGCTGTCAAAACCGAAGTATGTACTTCTGTCTTTTCTCCCTCTCTGGCATAGTCTGTCCTTGAAGCTTTTCCTCTTAAGGTCATTCAAGATAATTTATAAATGCTAAATGACTGGAGATTTCATAATCTCCTTGCTTGATTGTTTCTATGCACAAATTTGTTTTTGTCTTCTTGAAAGATCATTGTGGGTCTAATTGAGTTTAAAATACTTGTCATTATGATTTTCTACTAATTGAGCATGAACAGGGGAAATCCAAGGTCCACAAAGTTTATTGTATGCATAGTTAGCTTCAATAGAAAAAAGGCAGAAATTCAAAGATGTCCATTTCTTGCTTAAAATACA
>JASDQU010422838.1:0-10270 GCA_032191745.1 Picea mariana
TGCATCTTCACGAGTACACCCAGTTTTCCATGTTTCATGCTTAAAGAAGGTTATAGGCGACAAGATCCTAGTTCAAACTATATTGCCAGAACTTGACGAGGAAGGTAAAATCATATTGGAGCCTGAAGCCATCACTGACACAAGATTTCGCCATCTAAGGAATAGATCCATTTCAGAGTATCTCATTAAATTGAGGAAGCTACCGGCTGAAGATTCCACTTGGGAAGATGAGTATTTTATACAGAAGCATCCAGAGTTACTCGAGTGTTGCGGACAACACTTGTCTCAAGGGGAGGGGCATGTTAAGCCCTAATACTGGCTCATTGCCACTTAATTGGGGCATATTAGATTAGTAATGTTATTTTATTTATGTCGGCTTTAGGCCATAAGTTGTAATTTAGATTAGTAATGTTATTTTATTTATGTCAGATTTAGGCCATTAAACCTCCTAGTCTCCTATATATACCAAGGAGGCATTTTCATTTTGAATCATCTTTTGCTTGAACATTTAAGTGGGGTAAAAGGAGGTTTCCCCCTCGAAGAGGCTTATTATCTGAAATTATCTCTTTTTCAAGGCGTTGAGTACTTTTCCTGAGGTTTTTCTATGCTATATTGATGTTTGGTTCTTAACAATCCTGGTATAGTGATCTTCATTTCCCCTTACCTTCTAAATCTCCTTGATATATTATATTTGATCCAATGTTCTAGCTATCATTTTGCTCCATTTAAGCATCTTTTTATATGCCACACCACATAGTTGATTTTATTCCTGATAATATACACTAGTGCATTTGGGTCAAATTTCAATGGCAGTTTTGACACAATTCCCACTTTATATTGTTCAGAGAAAGACAAACATCAAACCCCCTCAAATGTCTTTTCATAGGACATCTCTTTTCCGATGACATAGATTTAGTATTTATTGCGACGTTTCATGTGGACACATGTCATCTTGGATTCAATTATCCAACACCCATATAGATGTCGTAAGACCGACGTCTTAAGCATGGAAAGACTGATGTCTTAGATGTGGCAAGAGAGACGTATTAAAGGTGGAAAGAGCGATGTATTGAAGGTGGAAAGAGAGACGTCGTGAAGGTGGCAAGAGAGACGGCTTGGTGGTGGCAAGAGAGACATCTTGGACATGGTAAGAGAGACATCTTGAATGTGGCAAGAGCGACATCTTAAAGCTGGCAAGAGAGAGCACATGGAGGTGGCAAGAGAGAAGGCTTGGAGGTGGGAAGAGATACATTTTGGAGGTGGCAAGACCGACGTCTTGGAGGTAGAAAGAGAGATGTTAAGAGGTATCAACTTCGACGTGGTTTCTATGGGAGAGACACTCCAAGATGTTGCAATAGCGACTCTGTTGTAGGTATTTAAAAAAAAAATACAATATCAATATAAATACCTATGAAGCAAACAAACAACTCTAGGAAAGTAATTGTTGATAGACTAGAGGGACTAAAGATGTTTAATTGTTAATTTCTGCCTAGAGTAATTCTTCCTATAAGTAGGAGTTCCTTCTAAGACAAACTATTGTTGATGAGAATGAATTGAGAATGTTGAATTGTTAATTTCTTCCTAAGGAATTATTCCTATAGCTCTGAGTTCCTTCTAAAAACTATCATTCATGAGAATGAATTATTTACTTTTATCATTTACTTGAATATATTACGAAACATCAAGAAAGAAGCAAGACCGAGATAACAATATCTTTTAGTATTAAAAGAGATGAACACGGATGTTGTAACATTTATCTTAAAAGCATACATAATACCTTTGACAACAAAATTTCAAGAATCTCTAGAAATATTTACATCATTTCCATGTAAAAATTGTCGAGCCTTAGTAAGGCATACTAGCACTTTACATTCATCTAGATTAGTGAAGTTTTCATTCCAATAGAAATATGACAAACCTTTATGGTCTTGGAAGCATATGTCTAAATCTTTATAAGTATTTTATGGGAGTCAAAAGGTATGGGGCTACTTTGGAAAATATAGTTTTCTCCTCAAACAAGAATATAAGATCCTTCAACACCATCTCATATTAACAAATGAAAAGAATCATATAGTATATGGAGACGACATCCATAAGGAATTTCGAGCTGCAACAAATAAATGGTTCATAGCTCAGAAGAATCCCAACTTGCATCAACTGCTTCAATATTTTTCCCATGAAGTCGAGTACCAGAACATGCAACAATGCCTCTATCAAGTCCTTCTAGGTAAATCCCCTTTGAGAAGTCAAGTGGAGATCCACCGACATCAGTCACAACACCTCCTGCTTCTTGTATAATAAGAACTTCTACTGCATGATAACATATTTTCTCTTTGTATTCTGCCCTTGTGAACTTCATGAATATCTCTGCGTCACCTCGAGCTATAGAAACATATTTTTCCATACTATAAACATGCAACGAATGATTACTGATAAAGAAGACATACTATTGGGCCCGAGATATGATCATTTTTATGATGGTTGTTATACATTTTTTCTGCATGTATATATATGTTTTTCACGTTTTGAAAGATCTTTTTGAAGAATTTTATGGTAAATCGGTATGATCACCATAAGGTACGTGTAATTCATGTTTAATGATTAAATCAAGTTTAATTCATAATGTTATATGATTTCCAAGAGTTAATTCATGTTTTTCTGTTGTTACAAGGAAAAACGCACCATGTTTTCAGTTCTAACACTTGACCCGACACTTGTTCCAACACTCATTTCGGTACCCGATTTGGCACTCGTTCCAACACCAAGTATTGCACAAAAACGCAAGGCGATTTGGCGGTTATGGAATTGGCGGCCAATGATGGACAAATTGGTCACATGGGTTTTCTTCATGATCACCCCCTCCAGCTACTAAGCTCAAGACAACTCGATTCCAATTGTCCAAAGAAGGCGATTATTGGCTTGCTCCGTTTTGTCAGTTATGGCATCATTTATTATATTTTGCCGAAATTAGATGTGGTTCGACCCTCTTGTGGTCGACCACTTGGTTTGTAAATGTTATAAATACCACATAGGTGGTTAGATGATTGTTAAGTAGAAGAACCAAGTAGCATAAGCATTAGAATTGCTAGAAAATGATTTTGCTCTGTTTTTTGTTTTACATTGCCAGAATTGTGCCAGAACTGTGTTTTCAAGCTTTCATGGTGAATTCGGCTTGTTGAAGTTGGTGGTGTGCTTTTAGGAGGTAACCATGACTTGTTGGGGGGCCCACCAGTAGTCTGGGGATTTTTCTTATGTTTATTTATGTATTTCTTAATTTAAATTGCTCTTTATTACTTCCTGTATATGCATGTTTTTTAATTAATTAGTTTGTTGTAGCTTATTGTTTTACTTCTCTTTTGTAGGTTCGATGATGATATGTGTTAGCATGTTTTGATTTTGTATATTAGAAAAGGCTTGCAAGTCTCCATACCAACCCCAAGTCTCTCTCTCACTATACTAACCCCGCATGCAGTTAGATGTTAAATTGTATTTTCTTTTATAATTTTACAGTCAAGTTTAGAACAGAACATAGTTTTAATTTTGGTTTCCTTTGACAGGGATTTTGATGGATGGATAGATTTACTTCTAGTTTTTGAATCATATATTTCTTATCTTAGTTTACGTGGATTTAATTTACTTAATATTGGTTAATGTAATTGTCAATTTACTTTTTAATATCATGTCTTTAAATTTCAGTTTTTAGTCATTTTCTTATCATAGTTTGAATAATTAGATTAGACATAGCATAGTTTTATTTTATGCAATTTCCTTTCATAGATTAAAATGCAATTAAATTTCTTAGTTAAATAATGATGATCTCGTTATATAGTTGATGGTTTATACATGAATATGCAGGGTATTTAACATTATCTTTGACATGGCTAAATTCTCCTTAGATTGTTTAATCCATACCTTTCATTTTTCCATTGAGATTAGTGTTGAGTTTATACCGTTGAAATTTTCCTTTATTGTCAAGTGTCATTGAGATATCATCCATCACCACCAAAGGCATACACACAACCACCAACATTACATTTGAGTGTTTCATAGTTTAAAGATAGTTTCTTGCTTTCGTAGATTAGAAGAGATAGTTTCTTGCTTTCATAATTTAGAAAATAGTTTTATTGTTTCTTTGATAGATAGTAGTTTGCTTATCATAGATTAAGAATAAGTGGTTAGTCTTTCTTGTTTTCAATAGAATATATTTCATTTTCATGCATTGCATTGATCATTTAGATTTCCTTTCACGCATTAGAAATAGTTTTGCATTAGGCATTTAGTCTACTTCTTCTTAGGCTAGATAGTTGTTCAATGAGAAGTCTTTGCTTACTTGTCTATTTTATTTAGTAGGATAGGTAGTTGTCTTTGCTTGTATTTTTCTTTAGTAGGTTAGTTAGGTGTATTTGCTTACTTGCCTATTTTCTTTAATAGGTTAGATATGTGCTTTTTCTTAGTTTCTTATTTATTTTCTTTCATAGGGTAATTGCTCATTGAATGTAGGTTGGCAAGTTAAAATCATTTGCTTATTGATTATCGTTGAACTAGTTTGCTTTACATAGGGTTTTACTTGCTTTCTTAGGAACTATCCATCGATCCTTGGCCCAAAAGTACTTAGGTTACCTAGTTTCAAATTGCTTAGTAGGGTTTGCTCATTAGATAGGTTTTCTTGAGTAGATTAGCCTTAGATAGTTTCTTTCACTGGTTAGATTATACTCCTACCAATATTTTAACTTTGGCATATATTTTGATACAACTCTAAGTTAACTTACCCTGGGTTGAAAATTTAATTGAAGGTTTTTACTGTGTTTTAAGTGCATATATAACACCTAACATTTTGGCGTTGTTGTTGTGGAGTTATCTCAAGGTAAGAAGTAGTTAGGAAATAGATCATGCTTAGACCTTAGCATTAGCTTCGTGGAAGGGGAAGTTTAAGACGAGAGGTAAGAACCTATGCATCTGCTATTGCAGGTTCCCCCAAACCCAATGGTATATTTTTTTATTTTTTTTTCATGAATAGACCTAGGAACTAGATGGTAGCTTTTTATTTTTGTTTTCTCTTTCTTTCATGAATAGGCCTAGAGACCCACAAGGTAGATACATTAAATCAAAATCAGACCTTTCAACCAAGGGTCCTTCCAATGTCTTTGTGGGAAGGAACGTTCTGCTTATAAAATCCACAGACCGATACCGAAAAACAGAAGCTAGCTCGACTCAAAGAGCTAAAATATTCTCTAAAGGGACTAACACAGGGAGCACTATAGAAAAATAAATTGAAGCATCAATCATATTAAGACAGGAGGCAAGATGACTCGAGCCTTCCACAGAATCAAACAATACAACCTTTGCTTTTACACCACCACCAGGGAATCCTAATTTTGAAGATATCATAGACCCTAAAGAGGTAAATATTTTGTGTGGTAGTTCAACCAATGTGATTATCTCTCATATTAACACAAAAAATTTGGCACCAATAATCTCAACCGACTCTAGTAGAGTCCCAGACATCCAATCAATAGGAAGACCTTTTCATCAAAGGGAAACCTTTTTCTCTTCAAAGATAAAACCACTTAGGTACTCTCCTTTTGGAAACCAAGCCAATATGGGTGATCAGGAGGACAATAACAATGTAAGACACAGAGAGGAAGAAGAAACTGGAAACCAAACCGAAACTACCTTCGGGTTTCCGATTTTAGACACCACTCCAAATGTCAACATGAAGAATATTCCTCTCTCNAGTATTAGGTCTTTGGAATCCATGAAAGAGATATTTCTCAAGAAGTACCAAGACTACTGCAAGACCAAAGAGTCTCATAATGAAATTTTTTAAATCCAACAATTAGAAGATGAGACCTTCAAAGATTCTATGGAAAGATTTGGCTATATCTCCCAGAAGTCAAAATACCATGACCTCCTAGAGGATGCAATTAGGGATCTTTTCCTTAAGGGGATTTCAGAAGAATATTTAGAGATGATTAACTTGATGGCATCAGGTGACATCTCTCATAAACCATATGCTAAAATATGTGAAATGTGTAAAAATTACTCAAGGAGTAGAGCCAAAATAGGGAAGAATGTTTGGGACCCTTATAATAGAAGCTTAAAACCAGTTAACTCAGGTGGTATCGTGAGAATAGATATAGGGAACCTTTTAGAAAACTTTAAGACTGGCATCTTAAGCACAATAGGTTCCCAGTTGGCTACCCTTAAACTCAAAAAGAAACAGGAGGAGGAAAATGTAGCAATGAGCATATATTTCCCAAGATGTAGGAGGAAGCATTCCTAAAGGGAGTTCCCATTAGATAACATTTTAGTTTGTGGCTTCTATACAAAAGACCATGTGACAGAAAAATGTCCATCATTGCCCGGTTTATTAGCCATCTATAGGAGTGGGGATCCTAGGGAGTCTTCTTATGCAGCTAGGAGGCCATGGCAGCCTAGGAATCAACCCACATACCCAGATCTACAGTCTCATGTTCCACCCTATTATAAAAAACAATAGTGGAACTCACCAGGTTGGAAAAACTGGTCTACTCAGTACCAACATCCTTGGATTCAAGGATGGAGGGGAGGACACAACCAAGGAAACCCTCAAGCTCCACCTATCCCTATGTACAACCATCCTTATCCTTAGTTCTCATCGAACACTCCACACCTTTTTCCAGGTTTTGTTCCACCACCTTTACCTCCTATCCCACAATAACAACCACTACAATTTCAAAATGAAAGCTCCCCAAAATCGGCACTATTACCAGCACAGCCAGTTCCAAATCCTAATAATAAGCCCCCTCAACCTCTTAACAATGTTGAGATGCAGGGCTTCCTGACATATGTTATTACTCTTGTTCCATTACATGAAATTCAACTAAGATCGGGAAAATTTCTAGATAGGCAGAGACCCTCAGTAGTGATCCAAGAAGAATAAGAAGAAAAAATCACCAAACAAACCACGGATGACACTAGGTGGGAACATGTTATTATCCTGAAAGATCAAGAACCTAAGCTTCACAAATTACGAAGGTCCCTCCTTATCTAGACCGACTAGTAATTGAGAAAATTACCACCCGTTGGTTGGTCCATTACGAGGTAGACATTGTATATGAAAATGGAGCTGTAAAAATTAAAACAATTGACAATGGACGAGTCTCCTTTGTGGTAAATGGACACTGACTTAAATTTTATCATAAGCTCATTTCCAGAGAATATTTTCTATAGGTCATGATAGTTGACAAGGCATTGGCCTTAGTATATGGGAAAGCCCCCCCCTTGTTCTCGAAAAGTTTTTTAATATTTTCTACTGTATATATGTAAATAGTTTTTGAATTTTGTTAATAAGGCAACTCTAGAGGTTTTTGTAAGTATTTATTTCATTCGGAGTACACAGTTTCAAGGATCTTTCTTCAAAACAATGTTATACTTGAATTTTGTGTCTGCTAAAGCATCAAATGAATATTGACTTACTGTAGTTAGCCATATTTTTGCAAACATTCTCATTTTTTAAGACATTCTAAAGCAGTTGCTCTTGAAACTCTTCACCACTATATAAGGAAGTGGTACCGTAACTATCAAGCCTAGAGTTCTCTCGTACAGTTTTTCCAAGAAACCTGAGTAAGTAAGCCAAGGGTATTTATCAAAGAGTAACAAGGCGGTCTAATTAGCAGTTAGTCATGGAAACATAATAATAATTACAAAAGAAGAAAGTAAGTTGAAGCCTAGAGATACCTTTTTTTTCTTTCTCAATGGTACCATCCACTACAAACTAAATAGCTTGATTATATCATATCTTTAGATAGGCCACGTCCGCTTAAGTACCCCTTGTATTAGGACAACCACTAAAAAAATATAACGGAAAGTCATCCTCTAACATAAATACCATCCCAAGTGAAAAAAAGAAAGAAAAAGTTGTTTTCGGGGTTGTACCCCCATCTTCTTGCATAAGCAATCTTATATTAAAAATCTTAAAGGATGGAGGGCCAGTCTCTGAGGGTTTAAGAGGCTAACCCATCGAGATACTAAGCAGGTCTACTAGAAGCGAGTACCGGCCTGTGGTATGACTAGGTAAACCCACTGGAGTATTGAACAGGCTTGTTGGCAGCGGGGCATTCTACATAGCAAGGTGTTGGACAACTGAGAGGGGGGGTGAATCAGTTGTTACCGTGCTTAAACAATTATGCTTCTTTTAAAATATTTACAAGGCACTCAATGATGATCACAATAATGTATGGAAATAAACAATGGCACATTCATCATCAGTCACATATATGAGAAACACAGAGACAGATATTTCCCAAGGAAACCCATACAGGGTAAAAACCTCTTCTTCTTTATATGATAAGTATTATTTACATTCTATACATTATCATACATATGAGCACCAACTCATTGTGACGATACAACCTCTATTTTGCAAGATGCAACTTGTTGAGAGCACCAACTCTCTGTTTTTCTCTAGCACCCACTAGAAGGAAGCACCAACTCCCTGGTTTTTCTAGCACCAACTATAAGGAAGCACCAACTCCCTGGTTTCTCTAGCACCAACTCCCTATGTTCAAGCCCCCACTTGAACCTATGAGGACACCAGTCCTCCCTAGCACCTCCCAACCACCCTGGATTATCAATATGAAATACTGAAACCTATTACCATGATATAATGTTCAATAACAGCTTACCAGTCTCATCATTATTCTGCAAGATTTTGCTACTCAGACTTCCTCACTGTCTTCCAGCATGCATCTGCTGCCCATTCTGTTCTTCTACTTTTTATGCTCTGTGCACCATGTCCATTCACTGCACAGTTCTTCTTCTGTTCTATTCAGCTGCTGCACTCTTCTCCTTCTTCACGCATGAATCACCTTCAACAACAACATCCATAGCAACTCCAGGAACAACAACAACCGCATCTCTTCTCTATACCATGTACTTATATCTTCTATGCAACTTCTACATGGAATATTAGTCATTCCTCTGCATGCTCACATCGCACCAATTTCCTCCACAACTCGAGTGCTCTGTTTGATCATCATTCTGACTCTTCAGCTTCTCTGGCCATTTTTCCACTCGTTCAGCATCACTGTATGTTATGCTGAGATTCCTCAACCTCTCTGGCATTTGAGACTGTTCGTCTTCTCTGTGATAGTCAAGCTCACCTTCTCTGTTCCAGTTACAGGCTTCAATGCTCTTCCATCTATCAATCACCTATATCAATAATCCTCAATCCACTGGAAGATGCCTTGAGACTCTTCATCTTCTTTGGTGATCACACTTAGTCCTCTTTGAGTCCTCTCGTAGATATCGTCATTTGTTTTAGTTGTTACACTGAGAAGCGCAAAAGTATCCCTTCGATCTTGTTCAACTTCACCTAAACCATTGGATTAAGAATAAAGAATCTTGTGCCTATTTCACAATTTCATAATTCGACCTTTCGGGATCCCTGTGGTGAAGCTTAGAACCTCTAGCTTCTTCCTCCATCTTCCATCAATGTGCCCAATGGCTGTGACCACACACTTATGCATAAAGCATTTTCATGATTTTGCATTTTGTGAATTTGGAGATGAGGCATCTCGACTCTCCAAGTCACGATCCCCAAAACCTCAAAATGGAGCTTATCTGAATTGATTGCTTCCCTTCTCATGACCACCGACGATGACCATAGGCTGTGCCAAAAGGCGCTTCATATTTTGCGAGTTTCCACACCATGCTCCATTGACTCCAAGTCAACGAAATTCCAATCGCTTGCAACTTTTCCTATGATTCGATGGTTCAGATATGATCTTGATTCAATAGCTCAGATCATATCATTTCGGCATTCTTGTGGTTATGTTTCTTGCCTCTCCAAGTCGCGATTCGTGAAACTCCGAAATGGAGTCGGATCAACGGTCCAGACTACACCTTGATCTGACATATACGATTAAATCGCGATTTCACATATTGTTGTTCCTAATATGGAGGTTCTCGTTACTCTAAGTTGCGATAGGTGAAGCTCCGAGATGGAGCTCAGATCAATGGTCCACGTTCTTGGTGATACAACGGTCCTAATCTTTTTGCGATCTCGCATCTCACTATTCCTTAGATGGAGGCTCTCGTCACTCCAAGTCGTGATACGTGAAACTCCAAGATGGAGCTCAAATCAACGGTCCACGTTCTAGGTGATCTGATGGTTGTTGGGACTCAGAAATGTCGTATTTTCATCCACCTTTCCCTTCACTATTCCTTACATTTCATCGCCCCATTAAACCTTCATCATACCATTTTCATAAATACATTTGGGTTTCAC
>JASDQU010422840.1:0-10093 GCA_032191745.1 Picea mariana
AGTTTAAAAAAATATATTTTCTAAAATATTTTAATTTAAGTGATTTAATTTATTTAATAAATGGTGATTGGATTTTTTTAAAATATTTTAATTTAAGTGATTTAATCTATTTAATAAATGGTGATTGGATTCTCGATGAGAAACATCATTATCATTACTTATTTTATAATTACATACTAAAATTAAAATTTGAAACTAATTATTATTCAAATCATTTTAATATTTTTTTAAAAAATTAATTAATTAATAATATTTTTTAATTTATTTAATTATTTAAATAATAATAATAATAATAATAATAATAATAATAATAATAATAATAATAATAATATATTTGATTTAAAATGATTTTCTATGAATTCAAATGCTTTAAACCATAAACCATAATTGGAGATGAATTTGCCACATTTAAGATAATTGATTTTAGATTATTAATTTGAAGTATAACATGTCTTATTTGATAAGGCTATGGTGCCAAAATGATAAACTTTATCCTTCAAATTATGATTTCAATCCACTCACATGTAAATATACATATTTGATCATCTCCATTCCATTAATAATAAAGTATTATTTTCTTCTTAGCTTTGTGTCTCCACTTAAAAACAATTTCTTTGAATGCACCCTATTAATATTTAAAAGACATGGTTTTTGCAAATGAAAATTTACACATCATGTCAAACACCCAAAATGATGCATATGATCCCAAACATTTTTCCAATGTCTTTGAGTACATTATGAAGAGCATGCACAAAATACGAAGTCCAAAAGATATTGTTATGTCGACTTTGAATCATTAATCTTGGTAATCTACAAATGGATGTTACATTTGTGAAATAATAAGTATCTAGGGTATGACATCGGGATGAGTTAATGAGAAAATGAACAAGTAGTCTGTAGTGCTTTGCACTTATGAAAGCTATGGCATGAAGCACCATGAAACTACAACAAAATAGGGTATTTAGTACTAGTTTTATTGTCGAATTTAACACCAAGTTTAGTTTGCATTATATGCATATTAAAATTTATGGAAATAAAAAATGAAAATGTTAAAAAGATGAAAAAAAAAGAAAAGAAAAAAAATGGTAAGAGAATGCTAGAATTTGAAGCCAAATCACTTACCAAAAGGTGAGAGTTCTACTTAAGTTATGTTTTCAAATCAAATTTATTAGTAAAAGTATAGATATAAATTGAAACTAGACCAACTTAGTGCAAATTAAAATTTATGGAAACATAAACAATAAATGGTACAGAAACAAAAATAAAATGGAAAATGGTAAGGGAATGCTAGAATTTGAAACTAGATTACTTGCCATATGGAAACAACTTTACTTGAGCCACATTCCCACAAAAATATGTGATTGAAAGTGTAAATATGAACTAAAACTTGCCTAACCTATGCACACAAACAAGTGAGTAATGCAAATCTAAGATAAAAATCAATATTTAATACTAAGGAAAAAGTAAGTAATGAAAGATAGATGGGTGTGAGAATTTGAACTTAGATCTCCTTTCAAGAATTTGCAAGGCCTTCCTTAGGCCACACCGATGAATCGAATATGTGCATTAAACAGACCCTCCAAGATGCCTTTTTTTCTTCTTTCTCTACTAAACATGCAACAACAACTAATAATAAACATCAACAAATCAATAAGTGGTACACTTTTATGTGTCACCCTAGGCCTTGAAGATAAGTCAATGATGTTATTATATCGAAATCATGAGTTGTACTAAAGAAATTGCTTGTAAATCACCACATTTGAGCTTGGTCACACTTTTCCTAAAAAGAAGAGTGGTTGATCATTGTTGTCTCATGCATAAGTCATGGTTGGTCACAGGATTCCTATACAAAACCCATGACCACCCCTTTGATCTTATATATTTGGAGAGTTCCAAGGAGATCAATGAAATATGGGTTAACCATGATGCATTACTGAGCATAGAACTTGTGCATGACCTATTTTAATCTACTTCACATGCCTTGAACCTATCTCTAATCTTATTTAAAACTCCTATAAACAGAGGCCCAATTAGTGGTATGGGCACCTATGAATTGAGTATGAAGAGCCCTCACACTAGTGAAAAGGAATTAAAAAATCCTTTGTCATCACATTTCTACATAGTTGGGTGTTGGGCATCAAGACAAGTGAGGTTGAAAGCCTAGGTGAGAGAGTCTATGATCCTCTTATGGGTAAAATCATGAATCTGGGTGTCTATTTTTCTTGTTTTTTGAGAAAATAAAATATTTTTTCGAAGTTTATCAACTTCTGGTAAACAAAAATATAAATTTTTATTTAGAATTTCACTTTACTGTAAAAAAAAAACATGTCATGAATTTTGTTAGCTTTCTATTGATTATCTTTTTAGTGATTGTTTAACAGTATGTTCTTTAAAAATGAAGGCACTGATAATGAGTTATGTTTGTTGACACTAATTTACTCATTAATAAAATTTTGATTATGAAAAATGAAATATGTTGCAACAATCTAAATAGACTCTATTAAAGTATGACTATAGTTTTGAAGATAACGAATGAATATTATAATTACTGCAATTTTTTTAATTTGACACATTAAGATTGACACCATTTATCTACCTTTAAACACATTTTAAACACATTTAGATTGACACCATTTTTCTGCCTTAATTTTTATTTAAAAGTAAAATATAAAAGTAGCCTTTTGAAGAGGACAGTGAAAGGTTCCATAATGTAAATTTTCCATAATGTTTGACTGTGTATTGTTGCAGATATAGATTTTTCATTTAACTGAATCATTATGTCATCGAAAAGAAATATGCAAGCATTATTGTATAAAATTAACTAAAATTACTAAAAAAAAAAAATTGAACACAAATTGTATCAAAATAAAGTTACGGTAAAATCACAAAGTTGGGTAACACTTTCGTGAGAATTTGGTTGTGAAAATTGATAATGGCATGTTTTCGGTTGAACTCTTCAATTTTTCGACCGAATTATTTTTTCGGCTGAAAATTAAATCTAACAACACCATTGAAAAATTTAACGCAAATTATAAATCTAGCAACAATTTTTCGTTAAAACTAACTTTTGGCCGAAAAATACTAACTTTCGTTAGGCCAAAAACTTGTAACTATGGCACTTTTCATAAACGTATGTATTCACTTTAGCTTACTCCAGCTTGAGGAGGAGCAGACTACTTAAAATATTGTGAGTCTGATTTAGAACTAGTACCAACATTTTAATAATTGAATCCTCAGACAGATCCTTTACCTCTGCTTGGAATTTTTCCTCTGTTTCGCTCGCTTTGTTTTCTGGCCAACTTCTCCTCTGCTTTCAATGATGACTAATAAGCATATTCCATCGTTCTCATTGTCATCATGATGATTTCTTCTTGGATTTCATATCTTAGGCCATTAATATACCTGACAACCTTTTCCTCAGCACTCTCACGATGTCCTTCTCTAATGTTCAATCTATAAAATTCTTCAATGTCTTCTTTCATTGAAAAACCCTTCTGTCTCAAGTTCTACAATCTCTTGAACAGATTGATCTGATAGTATTTGGGTATGAACTTAACTTTCAATTTAGCTACCATCCTATCCCAATTTTTTATCTTGTGCTTACCTTTATGCCTTTTGTCGGCTTGTAATTCATCCCACCATAGCGCTGCATGTCCCTTTAGTCTGGTAACATCACTCTTCACTTTATTTTCATCCTTAATATCTTCATAATTGAAGTACTTGTCTAGGGATCTTATCCAATCCAACAGTTATTAAACATCCAAATTGCCTTCATACATCAGGATTTCCATTTTTTCTCTGGCTCCCATTTTTGCAATAGCTTTCAACAAGCGTTCCTCTACAACGTCTCCTTCTGAAGTTCCTTCAACTTCCATTTATTTACTCTCAACTTCACTAATGTCACCATCATCAGGTTCTCTTCTCTGTGTTGTCTCCATAGCAGCCAATTGTTCATGGAGTTGCCTCATCTCCTCTTTTGTGACTGGATTTGCTATAGGTTTGTCCCTGTGTCTTCTTGGTGGAATGGTTCCAAGTTGTATTCTTCTCTTACAAAGATTAATTATGGATCTGATACCACTTAATGCAGACCCCAACCTCTCCCAGGGTCCGTGCGGCCTCCTGGTCTAGGATTGTTGTAGTCAAGAGCTGAAATTAGCTCACGAGCTCCCTCCGAGCCCAAAATATCAATATACAAGTCCTTAAGAACCTTCTTCCCGAATGTAAATTTTGATTTTAGGGATTTCCTGAGTGCTGGAAAAGCCTCATAGGTGATCGATTGCCAAAACCGTGGGCCAAAATTTCAATACCCAAAAGTTTCAGGACTTCGTCACTTTGGGACTTTTTATCCCTCTTATATCCCAATACAAAATCTGTGAACTGTCGAACACTAAGAAACAAGATCAATGGTATTCAACAAATATCAAGATCAATGGCTCGCCCAACATACCTACAACTCTCACGAACTGTTGATCACTGAAAAGGCACTTACGTCGAGTCTTAGATCAACGTTCCTCAAGCTCTGACCGATGGACAATCTAGATTCCTCTTCTTCAGGCTTCAACGATTTCCTTTGATCATCCGAACGACACATCCGCCCATATTCCCCGATGCCAAAATGTCAAACGATTTCTCCTACCTCCACGTGTCCCCTTCTTGATCAACGGATAGGATGCCTTCAGGAATTCAAAGATTTTTCTACCTGTCTACACAACGATGCAGATTTGCCAAAGTGCGAAGTCCCTGAACTGTGGGATCTTGCACCATGCATCCTCCTTGGATGGATGACTGGGATTGACTCCGGCCTTTGGGCCTTCGCGAGTCTTCACAACACTGTATTATGTTTCCTTCGAATTTTCGAACCTCCGAACATACTGCCATGTGTCCTTCCCCTAATCAACGGTCCAGATATACTACGGACTTCGAGACTCTAGAGAGATCAAACTCCTCTTCCCGCTATTCTCCCAGAGTTCCTGTCTTCCATATATTCTAATTTGACAACATGTGTCCTCTCCAATGGATGGCCCAGATGAACTCTGTGTCTTCGAGACTTCTCAGGTCCTCCATTCCTAACTTCCTCCATAATGTTAGTCCACCGGAGTACACGATCTACTGACACGTGTCCACAGATTTTTTATGGCCACGATTTGCTCCAGCCTTCAGGACTTAGAGGGTCCCGACTTCTCCACACGCCAAATTTCCCAAATGCACAAAGTCTAAAGGACTTCCTCGATTAACCCTCGCACAACTCCTCCTGATCCAATGACTATCCACTCTCCCACAAACTCTCGAATGGATGTTGACCATAGATCTTCCATCCCCGATGACGTCTCCTTTGAGCTTGATCCACTACTTCTCCGAATGCACGAAGTCTCAATAACTCATAGGGTTAAACCCTGCGTTGCTTCTCCAGATCTAAGGGTGATGAAATACCCTGGATCCTCCCGAACAAATCTCAACCGTTCGACCCTTAAAACAATGAATATTCTCCTCCTTAAATATTATGACCATTATACTACATGAGCTTGACCAGATGAGATAAATAGAATCTCTCGTGCCCTCCTATGCACTTGTAACACCCTGTTTCCCCCAACTTGTAATTCATCATTAATTAGGATTACCATGTTGTGGCATGAGAACGATGTAAGTGTATTATTGTTTGAATTATCAATAAATGACTATGGGGGTGAAGCCTTGAAAGTACGGGCCATGATATCGCTAGAGGAAAGAATGTGAAAACTATAAGAGAGGTTTCATTATGTCGAATGAACCCAAATTTCCCTTTGATGAGGATAATAAACCTCTTGTGGATCCCAGGGAGAGAAATCAGTTAATTAAGAAAGGACTGGTAGTTGAACCCTCAACCACCCCCATGAATGGAAGCATGGTATAGCTGCAGAAGGTCAGCCTCAAGTACCACAAGGTCCTACAGACCCAGACTGACCTGAGTTTTCCTTCTGACATAAGGAACATGATAGGAGAGATGTGTTTGAAAGGAACACAAAAGAATAAAGAGAAGAGTGGAGAATGTGAGAATCTCTCCAGTAGAGAGAAGGAACAGAAGGCCGCGAGCTTGATACTGGGGGAGTATCTGATAAACCTCATCAAGGCCATGACAGAGAGATAAATCTCAGAGAGTATATAGAGAACGAGACCTGAGCAGAAGGCTGTGAGCTTGATGCTAAGGAAGCATTTGATAAACCTCGCAGAAGATGTGAAAGAGAAAGGATCTTTGACGATTGGAATAAATTCCCTAGTGATATCATGGCTTCGCACGGGGGTGGCCATAGTGCTAAGAATGAGTTCCTTTGAGCCTATGGTTAGGTGGAAAGACGAACACCCAGAGTCATTTAGTTGGTTGCAACCTGTAATAGATAAGTATTCTCTTTTCCTGTGTAATTGAATTGTAACTGTAGATTAAAGTTGGATATCCTATGAATTTTTCAGGGGTATGAATGCTTTCTTAATGGTCATACTGTATCCCTTTGATTTTTCCTGATTGTGTATTTAAGGAATTATCTGGCTTGTACACGTAAATTCCCGAGCCCTGTGGCAACTCAAGTTAAAATAAATGAACTGTGAGTTCATCAACCTTGGGCATAGTTTTTCATGTGCATGTCGACACACCCGATCATTTGGCGTCTCCTAGAGGAAGTAGTATGTTAAGCTCATGAGATATAATGCATGTATGCACCGAGTCTCTGCGAGGCAGGCAGATACTGAGAGCCTCTTAAGTTCTAGAGTCGATGAATGAGCACAACGGGTGAACAAAATAATCCCTCTAAGTGTTAAGTTAAGGAGAAATAGCACAAAGTTCCCAAGTATTTTAAGAGCTTACGAAGCTTAGGAAGGATAGCAAGATTCAAGTCTCGAATGGGAAGAGCCTTTCATTTGGAAGACGAATGGATGAGATTAGTTTGGGATGAGCCAAAGATCTTCACGATCATCGGATTTGGAGAAGGGAAGTGGATGTAAATCCTTCGAGCCCTTCGAAATTCGTGAGTCCGACGAATTGGGTATATTCGTCGTATAGGAGGTGAATCTCCTGAAGTCCCGAAGTTAATGTGAACCGTGGATCTAAGGATCCTTCGGGATCCCTCACGACCGTTTGATCATGGGGACATGTGTATTATGTTGAGATCATGTGGGGGGTCATGTGTCGAGTGACGGCATTTCCAAGTGTTCCTCAGAGTGGCAAAACAATTGGTCCCAGGGGACCCTTGAACAGAAGTTATGAGATGTATATCTCTAGGGTCATGTAGATACCCTTGGACCATCATATTTAGGCTGTGGTCAGCCCAGTGTTGACCAACTCTGGGAGAAAAGAGGAGTGTGTTTAACAAGAACTACTGAAGGTCGGAGAGTTGGAGTTCATCCGATTCATCCATCAGCTGAGGACATGTGTCAATAGATATTTCATTTCGGAAGATAGCCACCTCGGAGGAAAGTGGGGTAGCGCGAGTTAAGAACTCTCGAAGCCTGAACTACTAAAGTAAATTATGAATGTCGATATGAGAGGGACACGTGCCAATAGTTCATGGATTCCAGAAGTGGAGCATTGACTAGAAGTCATCTGAAGCTCCAAAGGTAAGGAATCATCCTAGCCATCCATTGTCGGAACATGTGGGGGCTAGAGATTTACTCTGGGTGAAAGTCACTCCGGAGGAATTGAAGAATAAAGGCATGAGAACTCTCGAAGGACAGAGTGTTAGAGATCATCAGAACCATCCATTGGAATAGGACGTGTGGCATGAGATTCGTTACTTTGGAGGATTGGTACTCCGAAAGAAAGAACGTGGAGGAGCATTGAATGCAAGTCACCTGAAGCGGGGCAAAGGATGGATATCGACTGTTGATCGAGGAAAACACATGGCGCTCAATTTGTAACTTCAGGTATGGAGAAATTCAGAGGAAAGAGGTGTTTGGAGTGTCGAAACTCCCAAACACCGAAGTCTTGAAGTAAATCTCAGTCATCGATTGTGAAAGAAGTGTGGACCATAGATCTTGTCTCTACACGTTCACGAGTTCAAAGTTAGGCGGATTTGGAG
Source organism: Picea mariana (assembly GCA_032191745.1). NCBI lineage: Eukaryota > Viridiplantae > Streptophyta > Pinopsida > Pinales > Pinaceae > Picea > Picea mariana. Next base: position 8,046 of record JASDQU010422840.1, read on the forward strand.
TCAGGTGTGTTGATAACACCTGGAGCCTGAATCTTTGAAGCACCTCTGAGTTGGCACCTGGGAACAACCTGAGGTCATATGAAGGAAGGGGCCTAGCATGGAAAGCTAGCGCTTGTTATTCAAATCCTTCAAAAGGGATAGGAAAGAACATGTGGGTTTGGAAGAACCTATACCTTGGTGAAAGGGGAACCTAGAGAAAGTTAAGCGAAATGAAAATTTTGATTCCCCACCCCTTAAAAGAGAACCTAGGGTGGCGGGTGTGTTACAAATTGGTATCAAAGACCAACAACAACACTTGGCTTGCTTGGGCTCATGCACGAGTCATATGAAAATATTTCTGGAGGACTTTAAGGGGTAACACGCTATCTTACCTCATTCTTAAGAGACTTAGAAAACCTCTACTGAAGAGAGGAATGAGATCATTTACTGTTGATAGATGTTTTGGAAATTGGCACTGCATGTTGCTAATGTTCCCAAATAAAGAATTTGACTTCACTGTGTAATTGTATGTGTTTTTGTGCATTCATAAGATTTAGTTACCAAGGTTGAGATGAGCTTGTGGAGAATGTTACTACCATACATAAATTATCTGCATAAGTTTCTTGAGTAGAAGGATGCAGATTTAAAATAATGTTGGTATTTTAACCAACGAGATTGAATCATGCAATTCTATGACAAAGGGAGCCTAGCATTTCTTGGGAAATGATAGTTGATCCTACAGGAATGGGATTATGCTGAAGAACACTAATATTTAAACTAAAATAGCTTTGTGAATGGATGGAAAGGATCTATAGCAGTAATTATTACTTCTTTAATGAAGGGTTAAACCTAGTATAGGTGTATAACCCCTCAGGATCAGAGGAATGATTCTGGTGACCATTCCCTGAAAAGGGAGAGCATATGCAGCTCTCAAGTTTCAAAGTGGACTAAGAAACGAATTTTGTTTCTAGGTACATGAATTGTTGGAGAAGGTTTTCCTAATCAAGTTGATAAACAAAACTATGGAAATATAGAGTGTTTAAGTGAGGAATCACAACAACCTCCCTTGCTTGGTGGATAGGAAACTAATATACTAGAGTTCTTATGGGAGGAGGAGAGTGGCCTCCATCCTTGACTATTGTTGAATAGAAGGAAGAATTATAGGTGTAATGTTCAAGACTGATATTGACCTAAAGATACTCTAGATTTCTGAACCAAGATACTTAGTAAGTAACATAATTCGAGATTTCATTTGGGCTCTAAAGTGAATAGTCCAAATGGTATTAGACATTAAATTGTTAAAATTAATATAAAATGGTTGACTAAATTTTGATCATGAATGTGGTAAAGGAAATGTTGGGGCACTTCTAGAAGCCCAATGGGTCAGATTGACATCCAATGGTGGATGGTGGCCATATAGATATAGTTGTAAGCTAGTCTGGATGATTTTGTTACCTTGAGCACGGTTATAATTTCCCAGATTATATTTATAAGTTGTAGGTTGAGGCAAGAGTGTTGTCTTGCTAGTTGTTGTCATATCAAAAGGTAACATAGTTATGACTATGTCTGATTCAACTTCCATGTGGATGTCGTGTGAATGACTACAAGCTCTCAACTAAGAGGGAAACTTAGTGTTAGTGTCCCTATGAGGCTTGTCATAAGGATGACAACAATATCCTTCGAGGAGGATCTAGAAGTCTGAGATGCCCATGTACATGCATGACATGGAAAGGGTGCAAGCAATGAGCTTTCATGATGAATGTTTGGTTAGGTTTGTGTGCATTTATTCTTAAGTGCATGGATTTAATGCATTGTGAAGCTTCTTGATATCAAGACTGATAGTATTACTAGTTAGGTATGAATGATATTAAATGTGAAAGTGATGCACATGTATGATGTAAGGATATATGTATACTAAAGGCACAATATGGCTACCTTGATGAGTGATATGTAAGGCAAGAATTGCACTTGCCAATATTAAGTGAATACCATAGACGCATGGTTGACTCCATTTTTAAAGAGTCATGAAAGTTCTGTTTTGAATGATATATTAAGGGGAATGCACTCCA
>JASDQU010422842.1:13157-23250 GCA_032191745.1 Picea mariana
CCATAGCCCCTAAAACCCAACCACTAATGGTCACTTGTCTGTTAATCCCCAATGAGAACTAATTGACTAACATCTAACCTATTAACTCCTAATGAAAATTAATTGACTAACATCTAACCTAGTAATCACTAACCCTGTAAACTAATAACCCCTAATGTTGAACACACAAACCCATTATATAGACTAAAAATACTAACCACTAACTCGCAACCCCTAACACACTAATTCTTTACAAATAACCCACTAACTCCTACTAGACTCCAAATCACTAACCCATTAACCCATAACCTCTAAAATGCCAAATCCTAACCCATTAAACCATTACCTACTCCTCCTCCTCCTCCTCCTCCTCATCATCATCATCGTCATCGTCATCATCATCATCATTGTCATTGTCATCATCATCATCGCCATCATCATCATTGTCATTGTCATCGCAGTTGCCATCCTTGTTATTGTCATATCATCATCATTGTCATCATCAATGTCATCACCATAATTAACATTGTCATTTTTGTCGTCATTGTCATCATATATGCTATTTGACTACTAAAATCTACGAATTTGGTGTTATAGTGATTTGAATGCTAAAGTCTACGAATTTGGTGTTATAGTGACTTGATTGCTAAAGTCTATGAAGGTATACATACCCTACCCCCTTCTAGATTTGAACTTGTGACCTCTATGGAGTAAACACATGTTCTTAATTTATTTGCGATTTTTTAACTTTTGGTTATTTAAATTATATATTATATATAATATGTAATATATAATATATAATATGTAATATATAATATATAATATGTAATATATAATTTATATATTTATAATTTATATAATATGTAATATATAATTTATATAACCAAAAGTTTAAAAATCAAAAGCCATTGTTAACTCTCGCGCCCTCACCGAATTCTTGCCTCATACCTCACTGCATTCAACTCTCGATTGAGCGTTGATATCCTTATCCTCGTAAGCCATTGTTAACTCTCACCTGACCTCAATATCACATTCTCACCTCACTTCACCACAAACTTGCCTCACCTCACCGCATTAGGCTCCTAACTGTGTGATATCCCTAGCCATCCCTCACCGCATTCTTGCCTCACCTCATCACATTCAGCTCCTAACTGTGTGATATCCCTAGCCACCCCTCACCACATTCAGATCCTGACATAGAGTGACAACCCTAGCTATTCTCACTGCAATATTCAAGCTCTTGATAGCCCTAGCTTGGCCAATAGAGGACCAACAACCTTAGCCTCGATAACATAGGGTTTCTAGAGAGCAACAACGCTAGCCAATAGTGCGAGAGAGGAGGCCCTAGCTTGAGCGAATTTGGAGACCCCACGTAGACTAGGAATGCTGCCAAAATCGATAATTTTTTCTAATCCTTTAAAACCCCAAATCAAGAATTGAAGGTTCTTGATTTTTTGGTTTAATTCTTGGACTCAACGAACTTTGATTTCATTACCCTTTGTTAAAAAATTCGGTGCCATTGAGACAATATCAGATTTTTTTTCATCAGAAACTGGATCATTCCTTGATTATGATTTGATAGAGATCACATCTCACTCAAACCAAGTAGTGTACCCATTATAGGAAAACTAACACCTATGATATATAGGTCAAAACTAAATAAATGCGAAAGACAAATACCATAAAATTGAAGACCATGAACTCATGAGAAGAGTATTACATATAGGTAAGCACCTTGCAAAGAATGTCATTTACAATTCAAGACCATGAACTTATTAGAAGTGTTTTACATATTTAGATATCAATAGTAAGCACCTTGCAAATAATGTGGTTTGACATTACATATTCCTAACACAAGTTTTGGTTAATAATCGTAGAAAATGAAGCTATGGTTTGAGGCTAATAATTCCAGCTACCAGTCATATCCGCTCCCAAAACAATTCAACGTTGTAGAGGTGAGTGTGGACAAAAAAGTCCTCATGCCCCCAAAACCTCCAGGTAAGTATGATATTGGTCAGTGATAGCATTTAACTATAATTTCCAACATTAGCTCAATTAGCTTTCAAAGACGATTGAGAAACAAACCTATACACAAGAGAATTATTATCACTAAAATATTTATCTAGGAAGCACTAATGACACTAGGCCATATTTGTACAGAACAATTGTATCGCGTGTTTGACTCGGTATCGTGGATCGAGATTGTGGGTATTTTAGCCCAAACTACCTCTTTGTTATGCATGTTGTGGAAAACAAATTAGGTACCCTTTAGGAACCCACAATATACTATCAACCAAGAGACTAGGTGGGTTTAATAAAGTTTGACTACTTTATTGAACATGTAGTTCTTTGTAAAGGTCATGGAAACATTGTGAAACAAACAAGTGATAACTTGCATATTGCAATTTTAATAGACTGTTTATGTTAGTTTTAATAGACTGTTTGTGTTAGAATGTGCAATTTTAATAGACTGTTTGTGTTTGATAACTCTGGAAGCGCACCTTTCTCCAAGGATAACGCACCAAACAAGAGATGATCAGAGAGTCCAAACCATAACCAAGAGATAGTCCAAGCCAAAACGAAATCTGCTAGCTGCAGCAGCTGGAACGATAGCTCTCCTCCAAACTTGTGCACAAAACTGTCGAACTGCAGTGCACACAAGTGCGCTCTGCAGTTCTGAGAATGCCTGCCAGAATGAAGATTGGCCTCTTGTATTTATACTAAATCTGGCAGATTGCCTGGGCCAACTTCTCATTCTAGGTACTAATTCTTTAGTATATATTATTTCCTTTAGCCGACTTCTTCTCTTGGAGACTAATTACCTAATACAAGTCATTCCCTTGAGTTGACTTGTCTTCTAGGGTTATTAACCAATCAATCAAGGTTTCTTCTTGCTTCTCAGAATATTCTATTCTTGTTAGGTTTACACATGGAGGTAAATACCTCCTGCGGCTACCATAATATCAACAGTTTGTTGGAGAGGAACTTTATTACTTTTAGGAATTGTGTCCATAGACCATTGAATAGCTCATGTAAGCAATATTTATTAGAAAGAAAAAAAATATGGTGCATCCAATGATCACTTAATTCCTCCATTTCCTTCTCTTTCAGCTATAGTTTTAACATGTGGCCATATACACACATTCACATCAGTTTCCATTCCCCATTATATGTTATGACAATTATCTAAATTTCCATGCTAAATACTTCAATCATTGTGGTATTTTCGTCTATCCTTGATTTGTAAATGGTAGCTCCATGATCCATTTTCCTCGTCATCACATATGTTTATTGTGGAAATAAAAATTTGGTGTCTTTGCAATCACAATCATTTTGAGATTAAATTCTTTTGCATGCCATTCTCTAATAGACTTGAATATAATCATATTTGTTTTACATACCTTTGGATAGGGCTACTATATCTACATACATCCTTTGGATAGGGCTACTATATCTAGGGTACATCTTATAGTTTAATTCTTAGCCTCGATCTTCCTCTATTCCTATGTGATGTTGGAGCATGTGCATCAACATGACCTCTTTCTCATAGCTAAGATGTTTTGATAAGTTTATCAAGGTCTCTCAAGGAACCTTGGACCTGGTCATATGATTTCCTTTCTTGTGACCACACTTGTAATCCATGCCATATATCTATGTTATTCTCTCCAATTGCTCCAATATATTGTGTTTATTAATTCTCCTTTTTACCAAATGACCCATACACAAATCCCTCATCATGTTTTAGACAAAGGTAGATGGCACCAAAGACACCCTTAATATTTGATATAACCAATGCTTCAACATTCTTAATTGTTAGTTGAAAACTAGTCCAATATCATTGAATTTCCCTTCCCATCAAATCCTTTATGTTCACTATCTCTACCAAATGTGTTGTAATATCAATAACCTTGCAACCAAACAAAATCAAGGACCACGATACCTTTAAGTGACATCTTTCCTTCACAAGTTCTCCTTATGAATTCAAATGAATTTTTTTCTTCTCTTTAAAACAAATCCAATTGGTGAACAAACTTAGAATATTAGCTAGTACAACATGCTTGGAGCCTAAAATATCAAGGCATGCATGTGGTAACAAGAATTATACCAATGGAGCAGACTTTTGAGTCATTTCCTTTTGAAAATAGGACCCAAGAACTTCAAAAGCTTTTGCAATAGTAAATTTTAAATTGTTTCCATTCACACTTCTACTTCTAGCTCGTCTTCTTTAATTCTCATTTATTTTTTCCCACACTCTTTCCAACATCCTCATCCATAGAATATCATGCCATTAGATGCCAAACACTTAATAACCCTCTTTCTTTCCTTTTAAGATGCTAACATTTTTGTGAGCATAAAAATGCCTTTCATCACAACCACTAGAGACCCTTTTAACATTAGTTATGCTTGAAGAAGAAACTAGAAATAAGGCATCGTTTCCCATTTTTATATTGACAAAACTAGATGAAGGAAAATGAATGTCTTTTAAAGATATTACATCGTCTTTAAGGAACCAGCAACAACAACAACACAAGTATAAGTTGTGAAAGTTTCATTGTAACCAACAACACAAGATGATATCATATTGTTTCAAACCTCCTAGAAACACTGACCACTTGTGAAACTGAAGGAACATAACCTTGGATCGTCAATAACTTGCCAAAATCTATCATACCTCAAGCCTGACAACATAACAAGTCAAAGTATTTGGACAACACACCATGAACTGTTCAGGACGTCATGTAAAAATAATGACATCTACTACAAGAGAATACAAGTGGATCAGATCTATCAAAATCACAAATGTAGACAACTGCACAAATTCTGCATATCCTGAAATACCAAGTTTGTGGTATAAGAAAAAACCCAAGTGGGGTTGTATTCAAGCTATGATTATGGGCATCTCTCCCATGCATCTAAAAACATCTGGGAACTAAATCAACAACCTCAACAAGGTCACCTCCCTATTTTTGAGAGAATCATAAAGCAAGAGTAACAATAAGGTCAAATCCATGAGAGAATCCAACAATCTTGTCCCTATACTCTACAACACTCCCATCAACTACAAGCCTAGAATCAATCACTGATTATAAAATATTTTTGAACTTTCCTTCATGAAATTCGCATCCCAAACCATTTCGGGGACTCTTGGCCAATTTCTCCCGAGGGCATAAAAACCTAACAGATCAACAACATTTTTGAGCTCCCTACCATGGAGAAAAATGAGAGTGGATGTCGTTGTATTCCTCATGCAGGAAAAAATCTGATGCAATATGCTTCGAGCAAGTGTCAAGTGTCTAATGAACTTAAGCCATGGAACCCTAGGCCCACCAAGGCATCCAAACCTAAAATATTATGCATATCTCTTCTTATATGGGAGGTGTTAGTACATGAGACATGGCTCTTCTTATATGGGAGGTGTTATAACACAAGACATGGATCCTATAAGGATTCTCGAGATAGATCTTGTTAGACATTTAATCATTAGTCCACATCATATCCAACTATCATAGACTTGTACCATGTAGAAACATGAGAGTGGATGTGGTTGTATTCCTCATGTAGGCAAAAATCTGATGCAATATGCTTCCTGCAAGAGTCAAGTGTCTAACGAACTTAAGCCATGGAACCCTAGGCCCACCAAGGCATCCAAACCTAAAATATTATGCATTAGGCTTAAGTCTAGGTACCATGTTTCTAAGAAATTTCTTGCATTGGAGATATTTGAAATGACAAATCTACTCAATTCCTATGGATATGAAGTATTATTAGAGCCTAGTGAAATCTTGTTTGAGTCCAATTCTCCAAAATACTTGGAATTTTTTTGATAAGGGTGTCTTCTAACTTAGCTTTTAAAATGTGTAGTGGTCCCTTGTGGCACACTCTAGAGCCACCACTAGTCCTTCCAAGTTCATTCATGTTGATGTTGCATTTCCATGTGGTGGAATTTAATTGGACCTTGTGTTTAATGAGCCAACCATGTTTAAGGATTCTCGAGACAGATCTCATTAGACATTTAATAATTAGTCCACATCATATCCAACTATCGTAGACTAGTCATACCTTTGTGGACTTGATGCATCCTACCATGGAGAAACATGTGAGTGGATGTGGTTGTATTCCTCATGCAGGCAAAAATCTGATTCAATATGCTTCTAGCAAGTGTCAAGTGTCTAACAAACTTAATCCATGGAACCCCAGGCCCACCAAGGCATCCAAACCTAAAATATTATGCATTAGGCTTAAGTCTAGGTACCATGTTTCTAAGAAAGTTCTTGCATTGGAAATATTTGAAATGACAAATCTGCTCAATTCCTATGGATCTGATATAAAATTTTTATTTAGAACTGTGAATATGATGAAGGACTACTAACTAACAACACGTGCACATGCAATTGAAGGTACAACCAAACATGTACCTGTCAGATATTTCTTTGTCGAGTGAGTAAAGCTTAGGACAAATAGAGTCCAGAAATGCGACTGCATCTAGTAGATATGATAAGAAAACAAGGACCAGAGGTGAAAAAATCAGAATAAAATTCTGTAGATGCATGAAATTTTTTCTTGCCGAAGGAGGATCATGCTCTTATGATGATGAGAGCATAGGAGACATAGATGTTCCACTCAAGTATAAGCATCTGGTGAAGCAATGGGTACCTAAGGAACTACCTCCTATAGATGTTGACTTCATTGTCAACAATAAGACATATCACATTGCACCATCCTCCTTGCATGGCTTGGGGGTATCTTCCATGGATGGAATAATTGTAAAATACAATACAATAACTGAATTGATGGACTATGTCAGACTGTGTTACAATTATAACGATTGGATGCGGTTGGTCCGATACATGCGAAGTATGCGGAGATATCCACTCGCCACAAATTATATACAACTAATAAACAAGGATAAAAATAAGGGAGCGACTATCTATATTGATGGAAGGCCTAAAGCTTCAGGCAATATTGCAGGGTTTATAAACAACACACGACCCGGGACAACAAACAAACAACTGAATTGCATATTTAAGGGACGTGAGGAGAATCGAGTAGTCATGTGTGCAATAAAAAATATAGCTCATGGGGAAGAGTTATTAGTGGATTACCATTTGAATCGAATAGACACATTGACTAATAGTGTGCAGGTTCTTATGCAACGCCTCTTTAAGAAACCTCTACTTATTGCATTATAATTTTTTATTATCTTTAACATTATTGTAAATATTATCGTTAACATTGTTTTTTTGTTATCATTAACAATTTTTTAAATATTTGGGGGTTCTAATTATATTATAATGTGGAAGGATGATCGTGGAAAAGGGCCAGCCGCAGAACATGTAAATGATTATCAATTTCCACTTTCATTTTATGTTGTTTTTATTATTTGCTTATATAATTTTATTGAAATAACATTGTTTTTGTTGAAATTATATGTAGTTAGCAGGCCATGTGGATCATGATTCCGCCGATGAGGAGGGGTTTTATTCTTGCGCTGATCCGATGGTCTCAATAAAAAAAAAAAATCATTAAAGCTAACAAGGAACTATTTAGCTTGTTAGATCGTCCAGAACAAACTCCGGACATTAAAGAAAGGATCAAGCTCCTTATGTCACAACTTAACACATATAAGGTAATAACCATAGTTTTTTTTTTTTTTTCTTAGTGCACTCATATGTTCAATTATGATACTTTTTTCTTTAACTTTTACATTATCTCACGAAAAAACATTTACTTTTTTATAAAGGAATATTTGGAGCCTGTTCAGCCCAGGGTTGGTAGTAGTGGCACTACAAAGACGCTACAGAGTCCTGATGCAGGCGGTCATATATCTGCTAGAGCACTATTTACTTCTCCATCTTCCACACCTCATTTAGATAGGAGCCATGACACGCACTAACATGCATCCACACCTCGATCAGAGTCTAGAGAGGGTGGCAGAAATGAGGATCATAGTGATGTGGTTGATATGGATGCATTTCCTGGAGCTAGACGTGTGACAAGCACAAGGACCCTTCCGTGCACATTTTTGGTTGACGATAATGGACTTCCATTAAAACAATCAAGACTCCTAGGTAGTTTTAATTCATATTTTAATCGTTTAATGTTGTCCTCATACATAAATCATCTAGATTATTAATTTTAAATTAATGATCATATCGTTTTATGTGTAGGAAACGACCTTTTTTATAGGTACGTAGAGAGCAAGGCCTTGTCTATTTTTGGGGCAACCTTACGCATGAGGTGGAATTGCTAGAATTCCAACCTTTAAAAGGAACTTATGGATTATCTTGAAGGCCTATTTGGTGTAGACACGTTCAATACAAAAGCGGTCACATCTGCAGCCGATGAATATTTAGAATATACTCGAGATGTTTATAGATGAAGCTTGGCAAGAAATCCTAGGTATGAGCATCCTCCTGAGAGAAGATTTTGAGAAAATCAAGAGAACAAATAACTGGTACACCAAGGTAAATTACAATTTTTTGAATTCAATACTAGCTTTATGTTTCTTTAGATCTAAATAAAAGTGTGGTTATATATAACATACTTGAAAATTTTGATGATAGGTTGCCTGACACTTTGAAGGCAACCAAAGCAAGGATTTCCAAACATGGTCAACACAATCTAGGCCCGGGCAGCTACTTGAGGTTACAGTGACGAATCATAAGTACCCAAACATCTTAAGAATATTAATTGTATCACCTTACAACTTTAAGTTAATTGTAGCCAAAAACATTAAAAAACCATACCCTCATGCAATGCAGGGTGACGACTTCGGAACTGGAACCATGGAGGAAGACCTCCAACTTGGTTACAAGTATGGTTATAAAGCTGTGGTTGATCGAAGGAAAAGCATGGGGTAGACCCCAAGATCCAATTTGCTGGATAAGGTAAATAAAAATCAGTCCACATTAACCTTTCGTTACTTATAAAATACGTAAATGTTTGATATCCTCCATAATTTAATGTCTTACTTTGTTTTAATCATGGGCACAACACTATCAACCCTACCATTAGTACTGAACAACATAGCGTTGATAGTGAAACACAACCAGAAGATCATGGTGCTCCCTAACAACCCCATCCCAGTGAGGTGCAACCCCAAGATGTTCCTGTGAATGAGGCTCACGACGGTAAAATGTCTATATATTAATCATATACTTAATAATTTTGTACTTATAAATTTTTACGTTTCAATGGCAGAGAATGTCATAGATGATCATCCTCGACCTGAAGATCAGGTGAACAGTCCAAAAACCATTCCAACGATGTCGACTAGAGGACCAGGTAAATGATTACATTGCAGAGTTTTTTTTTAATATTAATGAACTACTTCAATGATATTTACAAATTGGCCATATAAATTCAATATTTTTTATTTTTTTAGGTGATGGCCCCTCACAACAAAATCCACACCGTGGGTACGAGACCAGACGTACTCGGCGTGAAAGGACTGAAACAACATCATTTGCTGAAGAGCACCCAGTAAATGAAGACATGGACATTGATGATTTGCTTAAGCACTGGAAAGAAAAAAAGAAGACTAAAAGAAATTCATGATGTCATGTAATAATTTTATAAGACAGTTAGATGTACATTATATAGCTGATAATATACACAAGGCTATTACTATGGCTTGTATATATCTATGAATGTAATTTTGTTATACACTTAATGACAATTTTAGCTTCTCTTAATGATGCAACTTCCAAAATCTTGTGACATGATATATGCAAATTTGAAAGTCTTGTGACATGTTTCATTGTGTCTCACATGACAAAGAGCATTACCATTATTTTCATTGTGTCATGGACATGGTGTTTTATGTTTAAGAAGAGATCTCAATGACTACTAGTCCACTTTAGAGTCCCAAAATAAATTTTAGAACCTATATATGATCTAGAGGTGAAGATGGCAATAACATACAAGACATTTTCATTCTATGCATCCAGTTAGCATAGTTTGTGGATATGTCAACCTTTGATAACAAAGTTCTTAAACTTTATGTAATGAAGTAGGCATCCCTTTTTTACAATGTGAAATCTGGAACAAAGAGGTATATGAAGGCATTTCTGCATAGGAGGGTAATAACCTTATTGGATTTGTGTAGGAAGAA
>JASDQU010422846.1:0-10093 GCA_032191745.1 Picea mariana
CACCTTATACTTGAGGGACACTCATTGTTTAAAGTTTAAGGCTAATATAGTAAGATGAATGAATAAGTTTTCAGAATTGATGGCTTTGAAGTTTGTTCTCATGCTTGCAGATGAAAAAGGTGTATAAAAATTGCAAACTTTTGGGTATTACATTGTAGTTATCAATTGGATGAGGTGGGTCAACTCATTGGATTTTTTTTAAATACTTATATTTGAGGAGATCAAATTTTTTGAATTTGTTTTTAATCAAAGTACTTTTATTATTTCTATAGGGAAAGGAACGAGCTGCCTTGTGGGATCTCCAAAACTTCTTTATCATTGTGTCTGGCATATTTAGGAGATTAAGGATGGACAATCCTCAAGCTATTATCATCGTCATTTTCTTTGATCGCCTCATGTGGTTTTAGTTTCTTTGTGACCTGTTACAATTTTAATGGATATCTAATGAGGTCCCTTACTGGATATATGATAAATATTTTGTATAATTTTGTGCTCTCATAAGATCTTAGATATTTCTTGAACTATTTTAAGATGACCTTTTGAATCTATTAGTGAGATATGTATGGACCTATAGGTTGATATAATGAAGTTTATAAGTTGATGATATATGGGATTTCTTTTATGTCTAGATGGATGAGAAGGATAAGTCTAGTGGGATGACTAATTTCTTTTTTTAAATATAGGGATCACAATAAAATCTCCTAAGACATTCTCTTTAGCATATGAGGAATGCAATTTTGTTTTATTTAATAAAATTATGATTTTTTCCTTTTCTTTTCTTTTTTCCAAGTAAAATAAATCATTAATTGATGATAATTATTCATTTTGTTTCAATATTAATGAGCTTCCTTCCAAAAGAACAATATTATCATCATAAAAAAGAATGGATATTACTATCCCACATAAGATAGTGTCATTACAACTTGCTTCTTCCAAACATGACTTTAACTTGTCAATATACATTTCAAAAGATAAAGGACAATTGACAACCTAACTTAAATCTTATATCACAATCAATTTCTTAGTAATCCTTTGCAACAATCCTACTAAGTGGTCTGTGTATAGTAGTTTCTAAAATATCTTGGCCTTTCACTTTTTGTCATAATTTTCTAACCATAAACTAATCTTGTTTTTAACAATAATTCCATACAAGACATGATTAAAAGAAGGCTAATTTTAATGTGCTTGTAATTTGAAGTGTCTTTCTTTCCACTTTTAAAAATATAAACAATATATTTTTTATTACAAAATCAAGGGAAACACAAAATTTAGAACAACTTGTTTAAATACTTAATTTGAAAAACCTATAGACATAAAGATTATATATATAATTTTTAGAATTCAATACCATTCAATATACTTAATATCAAATTCATTATAGTGAAAATAAAAATATATTATTTACAAACTTAGTAAAATTATTAAATAAAAAAATATTCATTAATCCTTCATAATTTGTGAAAACCTTATAAACCTAAGGATTAAATACACATTTTTAATTTTTAGAATTCAATACCATTCAAAATACTAATAAAAACTCACTATCATCATAATAAAAACATTTTATTTATTATTTTAATAAAATTAATTTAATAAAAAAATATTCATTAAAAATTTGTACAAATCCTTCCTCATTTTCTTAACATAAATACACCTTTAACAACAAATTCAAACAAACATTCATAACTTTTTATAAAAAAAATATTTAAAAAAATAAAAATATTCCAAAACATGTTAATCATTCATGTTTCACTTTACCTAAAACAAAAAATTATACAAATCCTTCCACATTTTCCTAACATAAATACACGCTTAACAACAAATTCAAACAAACATTCATAATTTTTTATAAACAATATTTAAAAGAATCAAAATATTCCAAAACAAGTTAATCATTCATCTTTCACTTTACCTAAAACAAAGAAAATGCTAAATATCATTTATCCAAATTCTAAGCAATACTTAATTTATGTTCATAATGTTTTATAAACAATATTTAAAAAATCAAAATATTCCAAAACATGTTAATTATTCATGTTTCAATTTTCCTAGAACCACGAAAATGCTAAATATCATTTATTGACATTCTAAGCAATATTCAATTTATGCATGTTACAAGTCGTATGGGATAATACAGTTGATAAGACGTGCACACTCTTCCGATAAAGGGAAAGGTCACGAGTTAAAGCTTTGTATACCTAGAATGGTTGTTTAACACCTCATATCAAAACAAACTTAAATTAACTTCATAACTTAGTTAAAAGATATTTAACCTATACCGGGCCCTCGCTAAAGAAAATTTAACGAGTGTCCTAACATAAATAAATAAGCCCATCACCTTAGTAAAAAAAAATAAAGTCATAAATAATTTTGATAAACAACTTTCCTAGCATCTATGAATATTTACACTTTCATTTTGAATATTTAGACTTTCATTTTATGTATCAAATTTATACATCATCCATGTAAATGACACGTTCACTCTATTCAAGCATCGCATATAGAATAAATATGATGACTTTCACTTTAGCTCACTTTACTTTTTATAAATGAACCGATCTTAAACATCACATATATAATAAATATTATGACTTTTCCTTCTACTCGCTTTACCCTTTTTGGATATCGAAGTTGTATCATTGATAATTATTGACACTTTCACTTTACCTTATCATATTGAAAATAAATATTATGAGTTTCACGTTACTTATCGAATTTGTGAACACTTTTCTCCGTGAAAGGTTGTTATATTACGACCGAAATAATATCTTAAACATCTAGAATAAATATTATGAATTATTATGAATTTTACTTTAGCTCAATTTACTTTGTAGGTATCGAATTTGCAACTATCGAAAATATTTACACTTTACCTCAATATCACATTTCTAATAAATATTGTGTTCTCCACAATCACTTTATCTTCTTGACATTTCGAATAAATATTGTGTGTTCCACAATCACTTTATCTTCTGGAATTTGTGAACAATTTTCTCATTATAAGTAGTTGTTAGTTGTCTAATTCCATTATAACTTTGGAGAGAGCATTGCTATAGGTCTTCTTGTTTAACAATGACCAAGAATTGTTGTTGTCGTTGCTCTGCGTTCTTCCCATGTTTTTCTTGTTTTTCAGCTATGCCTGACCCCCAAACCCTTCCATCTATGCCTGACACCTCCACTTCTCACGCTTCGATAGAACAAGCATCGTCTTCAGAAGTTCCAGCTATTGTAGATCAAGATGAGGCTCCACGTGGCAGTTCTTCTTCCACCCTTCCAACTGTGTCCGGTGTTGCAGGCAGTTCTTCTTCCACCCTTCCAACTGTGTCCGGTGTTGCTGCTGTAGCTGAAGGAGATGATGTCAACGTGGATCTAGATGAACTTATCAAGCATATATCTGACCTTTTGGAGCATATCCAGGTTGGTTGGATGGCAATTTTTTAATGGTTTAAAATAAAATTTTAAATTCTCTTTAAAAGACTAAAATTTAAAACTTGTGAAAATATATAAATTAAAAATTTAATCATTATTAGTTCCTAGTTCTTACAAACTGAATTATAATAATAAGTTTGTCTCTCACTTTAAATTAATTTATTTTTTATTTTATATTTCTGTTTTAAATTTTAGATAAAAATGGTTGGAAATATAATTAAAAAAATAAAAACTTAAAATATTTAGATTATATTTTTCTCTCAACGCTGCTTCTTCTCAAATAATTGCTGCGAGCATGACCCCCAAACCCTTCCATCTATGCCTCACACCTCCACTTCTCACGCTTTGATAGAACAAGCATCGTCTTCAGAAGTTCCAGCTATTGTAGATCAAGATGAGGCTCCACGTGGCAGTTCTTCTTCCACCCTTCCAACTGTGTCCAGTGTTGCTGCTGTAGCTGAAGGAGATGATGTCAACGTGGATCTAGATGAACTTATCAAGCATATATCTGAGCTTTTGGAGCATATCCAGGTTGGTTGGATTGCAATTTTTTAATGGTTTAAAATAAAATTTTAATTTCTCTTTAAAAGAGTAAAATTTAAAACTTGTGAAAAGAGTAAAAAATTCCTTGATGATTTAGAATTGATCTTAGATCATTCGATAGCATGGCTTTTCCCCATCCGCAAGATCTGATCTTTTCCAAGCAGAAATTGTTCCCCCGAGCCCGGGCGCCATGCCAGCCAGTGTAAAAGAATATAGAGGGTTTTATGAAGGTATCTCCAAGTCGGAGAACCTCTTGTTCCTTCCAGCGGAGCCATGCGCAACCAACTTACCGCCGATTCTGTTATGAAATATTTGGATTTTAGAACACGATGCCAAAGACCATTATGCATCAGCGCCCTCCATAAGGTATTGACCGCTGGAGCCGCTAGATAAATGACAAACGCAAATGACTTTTTAACTTCAAAGGATTATGATTTTTTTAAATTGATATATTTTGATTTACATAATTGTTAATACATAATAATTTAAGGAGTTAACTTAAATAGTTTAATGTTGTTATGTATTTAACTAATTTTCCAGATTGATATGCGTATTGTTCCATTCCCATAAATAAAATGCGAAGAGAAAAAACAAATCAATTTTTTTTATATTTTATAATGTTTTAGTTTATATAAATGATTCTTTTTTATGATATTTTTTAGGGATATTTGTTTGAAATTTTATCAGAAATTATTAGATCTACAAATTTGAGTATTATTTTTGTATAATTATAGTACTTCAATAGTTTTTCACCATGCTGAATCCATTTCTCCATTCAAAAATGAATTTTAAACAACAAAAAATAATAATTTCTTGTAAATTTATATCACCAAATTCAACAAAAAAAAATATTTCATAAAACCGTTAAACAAAACCTTTTATAATTATTTAATTATTTATATAACATTATTATATTTAAAAAAAACAAGTTCAATGAATTGTGTATAACATAATAAGCAAACTCAAACATAAAGGTAGGGCACGCTATTAAGCATGCCTAAGTCCATACTCGTCTTCTTCCTTTTAAATCTCCGCGATTACTTTCTATTTTTTTGGGTAAATTTGTTTTGAGTTTCATTATTGTTTTTTAATATGGTTACATAATATATTTGTATTAACTCCGCTATTACTTTTTATTGAGTAAATTTGTTTTGATAGGGCACGCTATTAAGCATGCCTAAGTCCATTCATACTCGTCTTCTTCTTTTTAAATCTCCGCGATTACTTTTTATTTTTTTTGGTAAATTTGTTTTGAGTTTCATTATTTTTTTAATAGGGTTACATAATATATTTGTATTAACTCTGCTATAACATTTTACTGAGTAAATTTGTTTTGAGTTACATTATTTTTTAAAGGTGATATGATATATTTTTAATTAAATTTTTGAAAAATAAAATTTGTTTTCTAAATTTATATTTTTTTTTATTAATATATATTATTAGTTTAATAATTTTTAATTTTTGTATGATCTGTAAAATATTTGTATATTATTGGGTTAATAGGTCTCACAACATACTATACATGGTCAATAGGTTACATTGGAATCTTTTTTTCTTCTCTACTATGTTATTTTTCCTTTTTTCAATAGAAAATTCGCACAAAATTATATTAGATTATAATTTTTTTTATATCATCAGAGATCCTTGAATCAATAAGAACTAATCATTTCCGGTCGACTTGACCCCACATAACTTCAAAATAAGTTGTCCACATATCTTTACAAAAAGTAAACAAAACTCAATTGTACCAAAAACAATGTATCCCCTCTATAGGAGCTGTTAATATATAAGATACTAACATCACATGATCAGAAAATACTTTCCATTCTAATCTAATTCAAATGGATCAAACTACAAAAAAGGAGTTTAAGCTTGGAATTAAAATATATCGATATGAAGTGTTGGCCACGTTGTCTCTACATCCCAAGTGAAGTATGATAATCTTCCTTTTGACGCCGAAAGCGCTTTCTTTGATAATTTATCTACCTCCTCATTTGATTCCCTGAAGATGTGTTGGAAGCATATACCTTGGAAAGAAGCAACCAGATCCCAAATTCTGAGTTTCCATCCTTCAATATTTTTTTTTGTAAATAAAAGTAGTATTATATTAGGAGCTTCCAAAAAAACCAGGTCAACATTGCCAAGTCAAACAGGACGCAGTTACCGGACTGCCCCATCACGGAGGAAACCAGTCCAGCCGGCCTGTTAGAGTTTGGCTATTAAGCCATAAACAAAATATATAGAACATAACTTGTCTGAAGCATTCCTATAGGCCCTAGACGTAAGACACCTGGAGACTAAGTTCAGAATGACTAGACACCTGGCTGATAGGTCGGCCATGTGGCTAGAAGATCCATGGGTTCATGCGTAGAGTGCCCTGTCTCGTCTTGCTCCTGAGTGCGTGCGGCTGCAGTGGTACTATCCTCCCACATCGCCTCCTCCTTGTTGCCTGATGGTCCTCGAGCATCGACTCCATCTCCCTCGATTCCGGGGTCTTCATCTTCGGCCTCTACGTCTGAATTCGGAAACAATGCATCGCGCAGGGAAGCCAGGATCTGGAGACAGTCGGCCACCTTAATCTCCGTGACCTCCACCCGAAAGTGCAAATCGGCAACCTCCTGCCGTAGCTCGAATACCAGGGTGTATAGAGTGGCCAAGTTGTCCCGGAGTTGTGCTTTGTCAAAGGGAGCCGGGCTGCCTGTCGCTGGCGGACTGAATTGACTCGGAGAGGTTTGGCCATGGCCCAAGTTGCTGGCGGGAGGTTGGGAGGGGCCAGGGTCGGGGTGAAGCCGATGCAGAGTGGCTGAAGAAGTTGGGATAATGGCCATGGAGCCAAAATGCGGAGGCTGCAAATTTACCGGAGATGAAGCAGTTTGAAGGCTGGGTTGAGAGTCTTCGGAGGAAGTATCAGGTGAGGAGAGCGATGGACGTCGGGGCCTCCACGGCGCGCCTCGCCGTGGTTTTCCTCGTGACCTCGGCATGGAACAGTCGAGGAGAAGTGCAGAGGGAGCGTAGATCAAAGAATGACAGGGGGGAGGGGGCTCTTGCTCACACCAGGGGAAGCAAGCGGGGTGACTGCCGAGCCTCTGCGGAATGAGCCAGAATATCATTAGCATCTCCATTATAGCCCAACCCATTTGAAATTGCAGCGAAAGGACGTCGACGTAAATGCCCTTCATATCCGAAGTTGATGCGATTAAATACAGGGTGGGGTGACGGGCCTTGGCACATGCCCGGCATGCGTGGCCTTACCACGGCTCCCTGTACCTTCACCCGCCACTTGTCCCGACAATCTGAGTGACACCCCATCCGGGGAGGAATCAACCATACCAGCTTTGTGAATACACTGTTGTAGAATGGGGTGATCCCAATTCTGGGTTGCATTGCATTGAAGGTCTGGGCCGCTCCAGTTGACCTCCAAGTTGGCGAGATCATCAACCACTTGATTAGCTTTCCTGCGAACATGAGTAGGGATGACGACCAGATTTGGGTTGATTAAGCTGGAGATGATTTGAAGGCCGTGTGAAAGTTTCCAGCTGGGAGAGATGCTGTCTGGTTTTGCGCCACTCAGAATGCGTTTCAGCAGATTGACGATGACTTGAGAGTCGCCCTCGGCCATTATCTTGTTGTTTCCATCCTTCAATATTAATGACTTAGAGATTTCCTTTTTTATTTAGCCAGTCAATTATCACCTTGGAGTCCCCCAAAATATGTATATAATAAATGTCCAAGTGTTTTGCAATGGTAAGAGTAGCCCACGTTCCCAATAACTCTAATTTTGTATTTGTTCCATCTCCGCAATTGAAGTACCATCTATGATCCGAAGAATCTAAGCATTTTATGGAACCCCCTGAGCCACAATTTGAAACCCCTGCTATAGAGGGTCCATCAAAATAGGCCAAAGTATAACAATTAATCTGAATGATCGGACTCAGTCTTATTTTATATGTTGTTGGGTTTTTATTGAACACTCCTAGAATCTTGTAAACAACAGCCCAAGGCATTTTTCCTTCAAAAAGTACTTTGTTACTTTCATTCTAAATGAACCAGCACGTTAGGATCGGAAGCTTTTTTGATAATGACTTACTCTTTGACCAGGAGTCTATACAATCATTAACAGTCGGGTCGGTCCATGAGAAATTATAATTTAAGACTTGTGAACATTTTGCCCAAACAAAAATTGCAAAGGAATACTGTATGAAAAGGTGAACTTGTTATCTTCAAAATTTTGTTTACATAGATGACAAATACTCAGGCCCACCCATTTTTTCTTTTGTAAAATATCCCAGGTTAAGATCCCGTTGTCTATAACCAAACAGAAAAACAAAATAATCTTCAGTTGTAAATGTCATTTCCAAATGGTTACCTTCCAACCTTGCCACATAGGGAGATCCTGAGTAGAAATGATAACATCATAGAAGTTTTTGAGAGTAAACAATCTCATTATTCCAAAAATAGTGACATCCCCTAAAACCATTAAAGGAAATGTTAAACAATAGATCACAATAAGCTTCCTCTCTCTTCAATCTGAATTATTTCTCACCCATATCTAGTGCCAGCCAAAGTTGTCTTTGTTCACTAGAAATTAAAAAGTTGGTCTTTTACCAATTTTTTGTTTCTAAAATCTTATTTAAAAATTTAAATTAAAAGTTATGATCATTAAAATTAAGGTATGTACTATGGAGGAGTATTTGATTCCTTGAAAATGAAAAATGCAATTTTGTCCAAAAATATAAACTACAATTTTTTATTTTTAAAATTGTCTTTTTAATTATTTAATTTTATCAAATTCTCAAAATAAAATTAAGCAAATTATACATAATTATTTTTTTCAAAAAAAAAGACAAACTTAAAATAATCATTAAAATTTCAATGTTTTATGAATTTCCAAAATTGGAACATGTTTCAACCACGACTTCATAATATATATATATATATATATATTTTATTTTATTTTTTTAATATTTTTATAATTAAATAAAATTATATATGTATAATTTTATTTAATTATAAAAACATTTAAAAAATAAAATAAAATCTAAACTTTTTTATATTAATAAAGTTTAAATATTAATCTTAATTATAAATATAAAAATAAAAAATATATAAAAATTAATTCCAAATTTATGATAATTTTATATATTTAATTAAGTAATAAATTAAATAGTTTTGATTTTTTGTTATTTAAAAGACTAAAGTAACACATGTGCTCTCGTTCCCTTATACATTGTGTTATGAATAAGATTAATATACCACATCTTTTATTCATTAATTCATTAATTTACTTGTGATTACCCATAACAATTACATTACAATATTTTAAAATTTATAATTAATTACCTATAACTATTATATACAGCTTTGTTGTTGATTTCACTTATATATTAATTGTTTTAATAATCAGGCTAAAAAAAGATAGGTCGTTTTTAATTAAATAAACCCAACCAGATTTGGATGTAGTTAAGGAGAAATAATGGATGTCAAAATACCACTTTGAAAGTTAAATGTTAAATTAAATGAGGAAAAGAAAACCAAAAAAAGAGTCAAGATAATTTTAAAATGAAAAGTCTGGACCTTTATATTGCTTCCATAGATATTCCAAGAAGTTAGGATGTCTCTTTGCACGGATTGTATATTTTAATTATCTTTTAATAATAATCTTATATATATATATATATATATGTGTGTTATATATATATATATATATGTGTGTGTGTGTGTATAATAAAATAAAAAAGATTATTATTTTTATTATAATCATTAAATGTAATTGTACATACTTGATTTGATAGTACATTCCACTTCATCACTGAACACTTAATCACCCTAGAGATCTTTTACGATTATATGGAATCAGTAGAAAAAAAAAGAGAAGAGAGAGATGCAAAAATCCAAATAGAGTTAGAAACATTAGAAAAAATGAGTGAAGAAAGAGACGTAAAACTCAAAATAGAGCTAGAGGCAATGATTGATAAAAAAATCAAAGATACTATTCAAACTCAAATAGAGGATAGATTCTTAGGGTTCAAGAGTGAATTGCAAACAATGAAGATAGAATTCAAAAAATGGAAAAACATAAACAATCAACCCAAGAAGGAGGGGTTGAAGAAAATCACAACTT
>JASDQU010422847.1:0-10093 GCA_032191745.1 Picea mariana
ATGTGTGAGTTAATCTAGAAAAAGCAGGAAACTATCCTAGATTGAACATGTGGGCATGTGTGGGCCCGTTACAAACCTTTAAACTCTCCTAGTTTTCTGATCTAAGAAAGCAGAAATTCAAACACTATTCTAGCTTTGTTTGACATGTGGGCATGTATGGGCCCGTTACAAGAATATGTTTGCAAAAATGAAACTAAGAGGGGTCTCGAAAGAGTCGTTGTCCTCTCCTAAAAGTTTTGAAATTTTTAAGGGAGATGAGATCATTTTCCCAATCTTTTTTTGATTCTCAAGATCGCCTGAGGGCGCGAGAGAAGAGCATACTCAAGATTGTTACTTGCAATTTCTAGTCCCGAATGTGAGTTTAGATGTGATTACAATTTTATGTTCAACTTAGATTATAAATCAAAACAAGCCATCCACGTGGCTGAAAGAAAATAAGGGAAAAATGATTTTTATCCTCCTAAGTGCCTATGTTTGTTTGACTATCCCCTTTATAAGTTCTAAGTGGTGCAGTATTTAGAGCATGCATACATCATTTTTGAAAAGGAAGCTGACTTTCCCCACATCAAAACCTTACAATGAAAAATTTTGTTCCAATGCGCGGCTGTCACTGTAAACAGAGGCGCGTGCGTGTGGAAAAGAAATGTTAATCCCAGCGCATGCACGCGTCTGTGGGGTGGAATACCCGCNAAAAACAACAAAAGGAAAGCAAATTAAACCCAATTGAGGGAGGATTTGATACCTTGGATCCCCAGCGGAGTCGCCAGTCTGTTCGCGTTCAAATGGTCACCAGGTGAGCAAAATGGAGAGTGCTTGGCATACCCTGTTGGGTTCATTAGGGAAGAACATCTGTGGCAGCATAGGGTTAACAGAAAACAAAACTAAATATAATCTAACTATCAACTGAAAGCAAATAACACTGCGAAAATAAACAAAAACATCAAACATAAGACACAAGGGGTCATCAATGGTTTCAGGCTTGGTATATTAATGAAACCAGAGAACACGCTGAAGAAAGAGACCGAGGTTCCTTCTCCCTCCAGCGGAAGTCTCTTCGGGGCCCTCAACACAATGCTTTCCTTACAAATCAATAGAACTGAATTGAGTGGTGAAAGAACTCTGGGTTATGCAGCTGATGGATTGTTTGTCAAAGGCTGAGCTCTTAATCATCTGGACAGCATAACATTGCTTCGAATTCCCTGCCAAAACAGTGTACCCTCATGGCCTTTTATAGCAACTTCACGGGCGGTCGCATAACTTTCTCCAAGTGTGAATAGGGGTGCATTAGGGTTTATTTAGGTCATTAATCCCCCGATTTTGCAGAGCCGACTCTGATTTGAGAGTCAAATCATCTTAGGGGCCGGTCCATAGGCGGTCGGGAGGCCGACTTATGTAATTAATGCACCGTATTAGCAGATGCACGGCTTTTTGTGTGGACAGTCGCGCATCAGGCGCGCATGCGCGTATAACACGTTTTTGTCTTGCGCATACGCGCACGCACCCTACTGCTGTAACACACCCTTCAATTTTTGGTTACTTTGTAATGTTTTTTGACCCTTCTGGAATGCTGTGAAACTAATTCAGTGCCATGAATAATTTCATTTCTGTTTTGATGATGTGGAGTTCTTGTCGTCATGTGCAGACGAAATTTCAGTGATAACACTGGTGAAGAAAAGAGGTGCACATTTCCTCAAACATATAAGAAGATGAGTATATTTTGGAGCGAATATTTGGAGCGACTGGGCATTAAGTACGACATGCAATTGACGTGGAGAGCCCGCACTTCTAGTAAATGAAATGATAATATTTGCAGTTTCTTCTCAGATCTCTAGCAATTTCTTCGAGTAAAAAAACGATGGCTAGAGCTAGATTTAAAAAAAAATTACAAAACCAGATTGCCAGATTTTTACATATTTGCAACAATATACATAGATATAAAGAATGCAGATTTAGATTTATCAAGATCTATAACTCTCTTTAACAAGAAATTGCCTACTTTACACAGATTTGAAGCAATTTTTATAAAAAGAGCCATCTACTTGGATTACAACTGGTCTATTTGTTAAACAAAGTAGATCTGATCAGAAAATAATCTCGAATGAGAACAAAGAAATAATAGATCTGATACAAAAAAATTTAACTACTGAAAATGATGATTTATTTTATCAAAATTTTCAAAAAACAAGTGTTGTAATCAAAATCACCTTTTCCTTATTGAATTAATAACAAAAATACCTCAATACTGTTGTCCTTGAATTTGAAGAGATCCTAGATGATGTTGTGGAGACTTCCTTGCTTCCTCAATCCATCACCAATCCTTCCATCACCATTTCACCATGGCTCTGATACCATGTTGACAAAGTGTCCTCAGACACGTAATTTTATTGATAAGGAAAAAGTGATTACAATCTGAAGTGAGGACTCATAATCAACTTAACCTCACTTGAAGAAGGAGCTAGTTTATATAGCTCAACTCTAAACTAAAATCTAGGAGAAAAAAAATGACATAATCACATGAGTATGATAAGTGTCCTTTACATAGAAGGTAGGTGTCCTTATCCTAACAAACTAGAATAAACTAATTTTCTTAAAAAAATTAATGTAGAAAATACTTAGACTATAGAACTTTAGGATTATGAGGCTAACAATCCAACTTCTAGAAGAGATGATCATGAATAAATTTACAGACAATCGATGAAGGTGGCATCAATGTCCCCTAGATCAAAAACTCCATGACCACATATCACTTGTCTTCCTCTGTATCAACATAATCTCATATATGGTAGATTTGCTGACCAAGAACCTGCTGTCAATAATCGTCCATCCTCCACGTGGATGCAATATCTAGTGAGAACTTGATCCTCGATCCTTTTCCCTCAAATAAATTTTGTATGTTGTGTCTCAAGTGCTTTGTCAACATCAAAGGAAAACATCCTCTTGTTAGACAAAACTTAGTTTTGCAAATAAGCTATCCATTTCTAAGTGAACCAATTTAAAGGCCCTTCTTCGTGTAGTTGTTATTCTTCAGGGACCGGTTCCCGGATATTGATCGCATGTCCCCCTATCATTTTTGCAGTCTCCTTCTGCATAGGTTCTTGCACAAGATTTTTTCTTGGTGTGTGGTGAAGTTCAGGGTGAATCTTCCAACATTTCTCGATCCAGTGACCACTCATTTTGCAGTGAGTGCAATAGTTGTGTGACTTCATGTTTGTCTTGCCTTCACTGTAAGGATTTTTTCTCTTCCATCACTTTGAAATACTCTTGTTGTCCCAAGATTTTTGAGGAGATTTGGATTTCCTCTTAAATATCTTGCTAGATATATCACTTTCAGAAAGTGATGTGCCATCATTTTTATTAGATGGTGTTGATGATGATTTCAACTCTTTTCTTGAAGAATCCTCTACTTCTGCTGCTTTTGAGCATTCTCTTTAACCACACCCCAATCCTACAAATCGAGGTCTTCCCGCAACCTCTAGTGGTTGAATGATTCCTTGGCCATTAATACCAAAACCTCCTCCTTTATACCCCATCTTCCTCAATAAATTCAAGCCAATGCCCTTGCTGTGCCTTTCAAAAAATACAAAAGAAGAATCATCATTAATAAGGGAAGGAATTTAACATGGAGAATTCCTTACCTCCATTCCTGTTTGTGACGCTTGGTCATCTTCCTAAAGTTTGGCCAAATGCTCCTCCTGTTTGGATGAAGCTATAGATGAGGCTTCTAGGAAACCACCTTGGTTACCTAGTGACTGGTGAGTATCCTCTAATATATTAAAATACGTGCAAACGTCGAAATTTTCATGACAAGAACCATAAATAGTATACCATCCATGGCCATAAGTTGGTTTGGTTTTGGAGGGGATTTTTGTTTTTTATGTAGCAGAGCATTCCCCAACTTGCTCCTCCATGCTTGTAGTTGCAGTCATAGTTTAATCTTTTCTTTTTCTGATTCTTGTAGCAGCCTCCTCAATGCAATGTTCTCTCCTTGAATTGTCTCGTTGATTTATTCAAGCTCACGAAGCCATGCTTGTTTCTTTTCTTTGCCCATGATTATTCACAAGCTGCAAAACCGGTCAGAACAACTCTTATACCACTTGATCCGAGAATTTCTGTGAGATATTTCTATACAAAAATCCTACGATGAGGACCTTTTACTGACGATTAATTGCACGTGAACATGAACAAATAATTTCTAAGCATTGCATATGAATGTGAGAAAAATTATATAATTATGTCCATATGCGTAATTAAATCTCTACTTAATCAAGCGAGAATGCAATCAAAACTAACACATATAATTTGACACCCATGTGTTAACGGAGTTCACCAGACTTTTTTGGCTACATATCTGGATCCACTTGGAATACGATCACTTTATTATCCTTCCTTTAGCAATGGATGAAACCTTCTCACAAAATGTGGCACATGCTCCATACATGGATGAAATCCCAGAGAAACCTTCTCTTATACAAAGAGACTTGAGGCTCTCACATAAGTGACATTTCTTCAGACACCAGAAGGACTAAAATCCTTTCTCCCATGCTCTCTTGAGCTCTCTCTCCAAGATCCCCCTTCAAAGAGCTCACATAAGGAATTTATATAGTTTCCTTAGCTCCATAATCCAAAGAGACAAGATCCACAATTTTAGGATCTAATAACAACTCAAAGGAAAAAAATGAGAAAGAATCTGAAACCAACCTATGAGACTCTGAACCTCCCCTTTAAACTAGGAAACTACTTGGGATACAATGAGGAAGAATCTCAAAACAACTGATGAGACTCTAACTTCCCCTTGAAGCTAGGAAAATAATTGTGAGATGGATTCTCACACTTAATTTAATTTCCTTTTTACAAATTAAATGAAAAATACATGAGCACATTATGCTCCAAAAAGTATTAATAATTTATAATTAATCGTTTCACCTTTGCCAAAACTTTAATGAGATTTAGCCTTGGTGTGCAAAGTAATAATTTCATGTGTGGTGATCCTCCTAGATCATATATTGATATGTAGACAACTTTACAACTACAAGAATATAGACCTTTATTGGTTTACTTTATTGCACATTAGACCTCTGCAATATTTTCGAGCAACATGCTTCTTCTTATTCAACCATAGTTTCATGTTTTCCCAATCTCTTTTAATTTCAATGCCAAAAATAAAATTTGTAGCACCAAGATATTTCATATCAAATTAAGAAGGCAATTGAGATTTGACATCCTTGATGATTTCCTTGTTGTTTGCAATAACATATAAGACCACATAAATAAAATGGTCACCAACTTGTTTGGAATACACAAAGTGATTAACTTTGCTTCTTGAAAAACCAAGTTCCAACATATAAGTATCAAACTTTAGATACCACATTCTTGGATATTTTTTTAATCCATACAGGGACTTCTTCATCTTGCAAACTAACTCCTTATTTTACTTCACTACAAAACCTTTCGGTTGTTTCATGTATATTTCTTTGTCAAGATCCCCATGTAGGAATGTTTTCTTCACATACATATTCTCTACTTCAAGATGAGAATAAATAGCTATAGAAAAAATAAATATAGTAGAAGTTGATTTAGCAACAAGAAAAAAAAATCTCATCGAAATCAATTCCCTTCACCTAGAAATATCCCTTTTCTACTAGGTGAGATTTGTACTTCTCTACATTACCTTCTGCATTCAACTCCTTCTTAAACACCCATTTTCTATCAATATGTTTTCTTCTATATGGAAACTCAACTAGATCCCAAGCCTCATTTTTATCTAAGATTGATCCAGGAGGATCTAAGGAACGCTCATAGAGGTCCAAGAGGATTTGGAACGTTCATAGAAGTCCCAGGGGGTATAGAAATTCTCAAAATTCAAATGATTCAAATCATCCCGAAAAACACCATCATTGCGTAGAGCTCGACAATAAATTTCCAACAACGCAAATGTTTCTTCAAATAGAGTTCGTATGCAAAAGTTATGAGTGGTCAAATTTCAGGTCAAACAAGTCAAAGTCAAAGGGGTAAAAGGGTGACACATGGAACAATCATACATGTGATGTGGTCAAACCCTAAGGTGCCACATGGACTGATTGTACAATGACTGGGCAACTGAGTTGGCATATATTGGATGAATGGCAGGTTGACAAGTGGTAGACAATTCGTTCAATCAAATGTTCACATGTGCCATTAGAGAGCCAATGAGAGGCTACCACGTGGAAGCCTCCCATTTTCCTATAATGGCTAATGCATATTAAAAGTTATGGAGTTGATGGGGGTTGAACCCATGACCTCCATAACCCAAGACTTAACAAAGCCCTCCATACCAATGCACCATGCAATAGTTCTTAATATATATGTGGCAAGCATTATATATAAGTTAATAAAAAGTCCCATTTGGGTGGCCAAAGGGCCAAGGGCCTAAGCCCTCGACCCTTGACTCTTGGCATTTTTACATACCATATGATCCACACTTGTTAACAGATGGGGCTTAATAGAAAATGCCGACGAATATAACCACATAGTATATGGTTATAAAACCATATAGCAACTTACCAAAGATTCGTGCGAGAGGTTGAAATAGTTGTAACCAAAAATATTTATATAGTATGGTTGGTGGGGATCAAACCCCCAACCTACTATATACAATATTAATTTTAACCAATTCTCCTATAGTTCGGGATTGGTTACAAAACCAACCCACTTATATTTAATGTATGACCAATAATTTCATGAATTGGTTAAGAGGGGCGCCTTATTTAATGGTGCATGAACCAAGGCCATGGGCACAAATATTCCAATGTGCACACATTCCAATGTAGGAACACATGTCAAGGTGCATGAATTTCTATGCAGAGTGCATTTATGCGTCTCGAAAGTGCATGCCGAATTTGCTAAGTTTATGTGTTGCATGGAAAAGTGTGCCATAGGGTATATTGTCTACACTTAGGCAAGTTTATACTCGTTGGATTCATTTTTCAGCAAGGATTATGAATACAAAGTTTGTTTTGTGATCATAGGTCATTTATAAAATTATCGTCTCAGTTTTTCATGTATGAGACACATAGTCTCGTTATAAATGTAAAAAGAGATTTTTTGGCCCCTTTTCATAATTTGGCTAACTTTATAGTCAATTTTCTCAGAATTTCGCAAAGAATTCAATGGTAAACTCCTTTTTTGTGTTGTGCAGTGAAATTAAAGAGATTTCATTAAATTGGCTTTTTATAAGTCTATGCTGTAATGTAATTTGGCATTTTGGGATGATGAAGAGAAGTTTCAATGATTTAAAGGGAACTTGAAGATGAAGTAAAGTATATCATCAATATCTATATTTTGAGTTCTTTTATTTTTTGTTGTGTTATCTCATTATTCTTCAAGTTATTCATCAATATTAATGAATTTTGTGGACGAATAAGTATATTCACATGTTTTTTTGCAAATAGTCAAGCAATCTTCATTTACGGAATCTGGTCGAATGTTTATGTGTATTTAAAAGTTATTTTTACATCTAGGAATTTTCGGATCAAGTTGGTATCATCGTTCGTTTGGTATTTTCAGATCAAGTTGGTATTAGATCAATTTTTGACGTTTATTTGCAAGTGAATGCTTACGAGGTCCAAGTCTAAGCTAGGTGAATGAAATCTTGCAAGTTATAACCCTAGAATGGGTTCAAGGAGCTTCACTCGAAGAAGAGAAATGGAGCATGAAGACATTCTTTTTGAGGCTGATAAGGATTTTCAAAAAAAATTCCTTGAGATGACATCCATGGTTAAGGAATTGTGGGAAGACCTATAAAGAAGGAGAGAAAATCCTCATTAAAATGAAGGTGGTCCAATTGAAACAATGGTAAAAGTTGAAGGAGGAGGAGAAGGTGAAGAACCTCTAGGGTCTCCTTCATCCCCATCGTCATCATCATCCTCATCTTCTTCCAATAAAAGTAAACATTCTTCTCATAAGAGGAAAAAATGTTCTAAGAATTCTTCTCGTTCTCATGATCTGCCTTCATTAAAGCTAGATGTAAAGTTTGATTTTCCTACTTATGACGGAGAGTTGAATGCAGAGAAGTTGGATAAATGGATCAAAAAGATTGAAGTGTATTGTAGGGTACAAAAAATCATACATGACACTTCAAGTATACAATATGCTACTCTTCGCCTCAACGACACAACTTTGATATGGTGGGAGAGTTGTGTAGAAATTTTAATACAAATTATGTATTGCCTGGATTCTCCCGATCTAACAATTATATGCCACTGTTATATTCAAAATCGCTTCTACAAATATTCTTGTGGAATTTAAAACACAATCGTTAATTGCAATATCAAGAAGAAAGATCAATCACACATAACACATATGTTTTACTAGGAAATCATAAAGCTAAAAAACCTACTATCATATATTATGTATATATCATGGATCATG
This sequence comes from Picea mariana, assembly GCA_032191745.1. NCBI lineage: Eukaryota > Viridiplantae > Streptophyta > Pinopsida > Pinales > Pinaceae > Picea > Picea mariana. The sequence goes on from JASDQU010422847.1 coordinate 8,407, forward strand.
AAACAATCTCATAAAAAAATCTAATCCAAGAGCTCTCAGTACAATATACAATCGTCTCACACTATCATATAAAAATTGACAAATTCATGTGCCAATTTACTACTTCCAGATAACCTGCCTCCTCTGCGCAATCCCTGCTAATGGAAATCCCTGCAATGAATGAATTCCTTTTGCCTAGGCTGCACAATCCTCATGGAAACATCCAATGTGTGTGTGGTTGCATGAGTGCACTCACTAATGTCACAATTGATAGTCAAACTGTCCCTTTCACCTGTTATCTCAACTAGGTCTCCACTGAATCTGACATGCATGTAGTTAACAGTGGTAAATCTTTAGTTGCATATGATATCACTAATTTTGAATTAATTAATAATTAATTCACTGATCTCTCACTAGTGTAAGTTCAGTTACAACTAGTAAAACTGAGCTTAACTCACTTAACTGAGTTAAACTACTTCACAACTCACATAACTACACATCCAACTCTGTTACAACTTCAAATCACTCAGTTACAACTAATTCGACTTGCATGTCCCACAAGTCAACCTTTGAAATCAAATTTCCTATAGCTAACTGATTTGCCACTTTAGTTAACTATTTCCAAGTGCTCATTGAGAATAGACTAATATTTATTGTCCAACTATTATTAAGGGATAATAATAGTCGAAATACATCTATACATAGAATTNAAAAATAGACTTCCACCTAAAAATAACCTGAGGCTCCATCCTAGTGTAGGTGCATAATTTTCACTAGGATCTTCTTGTTGAATCTCAACACTCCCTCTCAACAAGAAAGGGATTATCCTTCACCCCAATCCTGTCTCTATGGTATTTGAATTTGCAAGCCTTTGTCAGAATGTCTGCATCTTGATATTCCGTAGAAATGTTTTGAAGCAACATGATCTTCCGCTGCACACAATATCTAATATGATGATACCGGATATCTATATGCTTAGATCTATCATGAAACACATGATTAATCGAGAGTTTAATGCAACTCTGATTATCATAATGAATCACTGTCAGATCTAAATGAGAACCAAACAAACCAACCAAGATCTTTCTCATCCAGATAGCCTCACATGCAGCTTGACTCATTGCCATGTATTCCGCTTCCGCTGAACTGAGTGCCAAAGATCTCTGCTTCCTGCTGTACCAAGAAACATCTATAGATCCGATACTAAAGATCCCCCCTGATGTTCTCTTTTTGTCCGTTGGGCTGCCCGCCGAATCTACATCTGTGAAGCCATGCAAATTCACCTCATTCGTCTGTCTGTACCATAAGCCATACTCATATGTGCCCCTCAAGTGTCTCGTGACATGCTTACCCGCCTTCCAAAAGAGATTGGTAGGCTTAACCATCGCTTGACTCAATTGGTTAATCACATAGCAAATATCCGGTCTCATGTTCACTAGATACATTAGCGAACCCACTAACTATCGATAGACAGTAGCATCCACTACCTCTCCAGAAGTAGCATCGTCTTTCTTCAAGTTTCCTGGAAGAGGAGTATCCATGGGTTTGGAGCCCTCCATGTGAAACTTACCCAGTATCTCCCTTGCATACTTGCCTTGAGACACAAAAAGTTCACCATCTCGCTGCCATATTTCCAATCCAAGGAAATAATGAAGGAGGCCCATATCCTTCATCTCGAACTCCTTTGCAAGGTCCTCCTTGCATGGGT